>BMAC01000114.1:1076839-1093865 GCA_014905375.1 Phtheirospermum japonicum
TCTACATGATACGACATCAAATATCCACGTGGGCAAGCATGCAGTTATTTTCTGGATTTAGTAAGTGACCTCTTCTGGAAGGTGCAAATCTTCTGGAAGGTGAGCGAGCCATTTTGGAAAGTGGCGACGTCTTTTATAAGAGTGGCAAGCTCTAATGAAGTATATGATATTATGACAGCACGACACTGAGTGGTTGCTCGATATTGAGAGTTGGGCTTCATGGTTTTGGGCCCTGTTGGGCTAGTATGGATCATGGTATAGGGTCCTGACGGACTAAGGTTATGGACATGGTTATTGGCCATGACTAGTACAGTAATTTAGCGAGAGTTTTAATATTTATGACAACTTAGCATATAGGAGGAGTCATAATTATAAGTCGTTTGCTATTTATGGAATTATAGTTCTAATAGGAGATGAGAACCCTAAATTGATAACACTTCTTTTGTCTATATAAAGAGGACTCGGCCTCACTTTTTCTCTCTAAGTTGAGTTTATCCTACGTTTTAAGCTCTCACACATCTCTCTCAAACACTATCTGACTTGAGTTTCGGAGGGCTTATGCCGGGTCTGCCCACCGCCTGGCTGGGGTTTTGTTTTGCAGGTTCGATCAGGTCGCCAAGAGCTTTCTGGAGATCTTTCAGGTCACTGTTCACATTTTTAAGGTCAGTACTCTCTATTCTTGGTGAACCAATCTTTTTGGTCGCATCAAGTGGCGCCGTCTGTGGGAGAAAGGGACATCGAGTCCTTGAGCAAAAGACGTGAGAATATTAACAAGCGCATTATGAAGGGAAGAACTATCACCCCTCAGAATCTGAACTTCGATGGGGAGGCAAGTAAGGTGAAAGAAGCATACAAGGGGAAAGAGACCAAGGAGGAGCAAACAACACCTCAAGGGCAAACAACTAATCCAACAACCACAACCACACCACCACCCTTGCCAGGAAAACAAAAGATGAAAAAAGTAGAAGAAGAAAGTAAGAAAGAGACTCAAGAGGTAATCAAACAAAAGGTTGTTCACATAGGAACAAAAGAATGGAAGGAGTTACCAAGAGAGAGGACTTGTCACGTCGACAAGGGACTTATTGACCGGTTGATAGGATTGATACCTCCAAGCAAACTAGAGAAATTGGATGAGATCTTTCAGACGATGGTCACAGCGAGGAGGATGAAGATAAGGAGAAAGATGAGGAATATAGGCTAGCGCCATTAACCTCGGGCCAACGGAGGAGTAGAGAAAGGGAACCAAGGAGGCCAAGTCCCGAGTTAATTCAGAGTTCAAAAAGGGGTTGATATCCTATCGAGTACCCATCATCATCCGAGGATGACGTCAATGATGGTCTATAATTCTTGGGTGGCCGATCACAAAAGAGGCCTTATAAACCACACTCTCAGCAAGATATCTAAGAAGACGAAGAAGAGGCAGCACCAGCCTCTAGCGCGATGAGAGATATGTAGGAGGCCGTGCGAGCTTTACAAAGGCAGGTCGCTGGAGTGGGACGTGAAAAGTCAAAAGGTCATCCTTTCTTAGAGAGGATATTGAGAGCAGTACTACCCCGCAGGTAATAGAGTAGATTTCCAATATGACACGTTGTCAGACCCCACGCGTCATGTGCAGGGTTTTGAAAACGAGGCGGTGCTAAGACAGTATACGGATGTTGTAGCACGTCGAGCCTTTTTATTCACATTGAGGGGGATAGCACAAGACTGATTCCATCAGTTAGCACCGGGAATGATCACCAGCTTCCAAGTCATGAAAGCAGCTTTTTTGAAGTATTTTGCTAGCGCCAAGATACACACAAAACCCGCACAATCTCTCTTCACAATGGTACATCGCTTGGGATGAAGTTTGAAGAATTATGTAACCCAATTTACCCGAGCTACCTTGAAGGTGACTGCGGCCACAGATGAGATGAAGGCAGGAGCGTTGCACCAAGGATTGAGAATGGATGATTTGTGCAAGTCATTAGTTAAGCGATCTGCATACATACTGTTGGGTTCGCTTTAATCGTACGGGACCTACGCAGCGGATTTTAAAATCTTTAATTAATTAAAATAATATATATATCAAATATATATATATATATATATATATATATATATATATATATATATATATATATATATATATATATATATATATACTAGACCCCGCAGATTTCGTTAATAATTTTAACGATCGTCATTTTCATTATTATGTATCGAATACAAATTATGATTCTTATAAAATTAAATAAATTAATACCTCTCGATTGATTTCTTCAAAGCGACGATTGAGAGGGAATCAATTCCCAGCTAAGTGGCTAACACCAAAATTTCTCGCCGTAGAGATCCAAGTGTATCCCCTCTAATCGAGTCCACCTTTTGATTGCGACACCGAAAAAATTCTTCGCTAGTAGAATCGTTCCGTTTTCAAATTGATTTAAAGGAATAACAATTAATCCAACAATTAACAATTAATTGAAGATTAATTATTGTAGACAAAAATTATCAATTAATTTTCATCTAAAAATTGAAGACCAAGAATAAAATTATAAAAAAAAAAATGATTTCCTTCTCTGTATTTCGACTTCTTCAAAACTGAAAAGAGGATGGCTGCACACGGATATAAAATTTTTTCTTCCTTTTGTTTTGGAAAACCATGAAACCCTCTCTCGATAGGGGACGGCTGGACTTATGTTTTTAAAAAGGGAGGAATCCCCTTTTTGTTTTTTAAAACCCAAAACCCTTTTTGTTTTGTTTGTTGAAGGATGATCAGACGGCAGCCCCTCGTTTCACTTTCTAATATATATATATATATATATATATATATTAAGATTAGGGCTAATCTTAATTAACTAATTAATTAAATAATTAGGAAAAGAAAACTTCCACAAGTCTTCCGTCTCTTTTAAAAACAAAGAGGACTTGGTCCCAATTATCTTATATACATATATATTTATATTATATACAAATATATAATATCAATTAACTTTATTTTAAAGTCTTCAATTATTCTAGTGGGCTACTACAAATAGGGCCTACTAGAAAACTACATGGACTTGGATTTATAATCCAACTAATTAATTAATTCAATTAATTAATTAATTCCATGAATTTAAATTAATCAATCCAATTGACTAATTTAATATATTCCTTTAATTAAGATTTCTAATCAAATTAGATTTAAATACATGATCAAATTATATAATTAGATATTTAATCTAACAATTGAATTAAATTAAAATCTCATTTAACTAATACAAATTAATCAATTATACCAATAATTTGAGTTATCAATCTTGAAATGTCAACAACCAAAATTATGTGTGACCCTTTTAGGTTCACGACTAACACCAGCAGTAGGCTTATAACTTTTATAAGTTTATAAATAATAATTTATTATATTAATTAATCTAATTTATTAATTCTCTTGAGATTAACTCTTTAATTTCAAGAACCTACAAATCATGACAACATCTAGCAAGTAGCATGATTACCCAGTGTTAGGTGAAATAGCGAGTAAACCTATTTCAATTGCAAGTCCATACATGTACGATCCTTTCGAAAACTAGTTTTCCGATTAAATCTTGGGCATGGATTTATAAGTCGAAACCCAATTGATTTAATAAATGTGATTTCATTTTAAGTTTAAGTAATTCATTTATGAATCAATATTCATCGTGCCCTGGCCAAGGTCTTTGAATCACAAACTATGAAAATTCACAGGATACTCTCTTGTCCATAGACAAGTGTCGAATTCTATGTTGGTTACAGACAAACCTCCATGCACATCGATACAATACCCAAAATACCCCTTTACGATTGTCAAGCAAACAAAAGATAAATCTAAGTATTGCATCATGTGCACAAGGTTACCATCGTACCTCAAGTCAAAGGATTAATCATGTATTATTGCAATATGGAAATTCTTATTCGACAGACAAATCTTCCAGTTAAGAATTTCCATCGGGTCATGTTCAATGAACTTGTTCTCCAACAAGCACCCACATATATGCACTCGCATCACAACGCTGATGTTAATGGAATGCAACACCCTTGTCTTACAAGCATGCATCATATGCGCAAGTCTTACCGGGCTATTCAATGTCCTATCTTGAAAAGCCCATTGACTTGGAACAGGTTTAAGACCGAAACCTTAAAGACATGTTCCATGATTGCCATCGTATGCGCAACCATATCCCATAGTTTAAATTGGTCTAAGGACTTTATCATACGTGCAATTATAATAAAATCTTAAACATAAGATAAAGAAAGTTGCCTTTATTAATATAATTCCAATAAAATCATTATACGAGTAGAATTAAATCCAATCTAATTGGAACGTCGGACACTCTACTCTAACAATCTCCCACCTTCCCTAGTTCCAATTGCCCATGTACTTTAAGCTCATCTTCTCAAGATGCCCGTCAAATACTTTTTGTGCTAAGGGCTTAATCATAGGGTCTGCTACATTTTCTGCCGAAGCGACTCGATCGACAACGACGTCGCCTCTACCAACAATCTCTCTCACCAGGTGGTATCGTCTCAAGATGTGTTTGGATCTTGGATGAGATCTCAGTTCTTTTGCTTGCGCTATAGCCCCGTTATTGTCACAATAAACTATTGTTGGATTAACAGTGGACGGAACTACATCCAACCCTTGGATAAAGTTCCGCATCCAAATAGCCTCTTTTGCAGTCGTCTCTTGTTTGGAACTTTTCCAACATACTGCTCCTCCATTCAAGGTGAATATATATCCAGACATTGACTTTAAGTCATCTACATCGGATTGAAAATTAGAGTCAGTGTATCCCTCTAGTTTCAATTCTCCATTGCCGTATATCAAGAATATATCCTTAGTTCTTCTCAAGTACTTAAGGATCTTCTTAATGGCTTTCCAGTGTTCAAAACTTGGATTCGACTGATATCTGCTTGTGACGCTCACAGCATGTGCGACATCAGGTCTTGTACATAGCATTGCATACATAATGCTCCCAATCGCGGATGCATAAGGTACATGAGCCATCTTTCCTCTTTCTTCAGGTGTCTTTGGAGACCCTAGAAAGTGGATCACTGCTCATTGGGAGGTATCCACACTTGGATTCCTCCATGCTAAACCATTTTAGCACTTTGTCTATGTACATGGATTGGGATAGTCCGATCATCTTTCGTGATCTATCTCGATAGATCTTTATCCCAAGGATAAAAGATGCTTCTCCCAAGTCCTTCATGGAGAACTACTTAGACAACCAAGTTCTTGTTGATTGCAACATCCCTACATCATTCCCAATGAGTAGAATATCATCAACATAGAGTACAACAAAAGTAACTGCCCTCCCACTAACCTTTTTATAGACACATGGTTCATCCGGATTCTTATGAAAATCAAACATTTTGATTGTTTCATCAAATCGGATGTTCCAACTCCTCGAAACTTGTTTGAGACCATAAATGGATCTCTGGAGTTTGCAAACCTGTTGCTCACTCCCACTGGATATAAAGCCCTCTGACTGCTTCATATATATCTCTTCCTTAATATTTCCATTAAGGAAGGCAGCCTTCACATCCATTTGCCATATCTCGTAGTCATAATACGCAGCTATGGCTAACAGGATCCGAATGGACTTAAGCATCACTACTGGTGAAAAGGTTTCCTCATAATCAATGCCTTGCTTCTGAGTATAATCTTTTGCAACCAAACGTGCTTTAAAGGTACTTACCTCTCCATCTACTCCAAGCTTCCGCTTGTAGACCCATTTGAAGCCAATGGGAACAATTCCCTGTGGTGGGTCCACCAAGGTCCATACCTTGTTGGAGTACATGGAGTCCATCTCGGACTACATTGCTTCTTGCCATTTTTTCGAGTCAATGTCAGACATTGCCTCTTCATAGCTTCTTGGATCACTATACAAAAGGAGTCCCTCTTCTTTGTTCTCTAACAAAAGGTTCATCCTCTCAGGAGCCCTTGAAACCCTTATGGATCTTCGAAGAGGTGGTGCTACATATGGTCCAGCCTCAGCTGGTGTGCTATTTGCGGTAACCTGTGGGATACTTTGTGGTTCTTGAACTTCATCAAGTTCTAGAACTCCGCCACCCCTTTCAGAAAGAAACTCTTCTTCAAGGAAAGTAGCATTCCTCGAAATAAACACCTTTTGTTCCGAAGGGTCATAGAAATAGTATCCTATAGACTCTCTTGGATACCCCACAAACTTACATAAGATGGATCTCATGTCCAACTTATATCCCACTTGACGCTTCACGTAAGAATCACACCCCCATGCTTTTAGGTATTTGTAGGAAGGTGATTTCCCATACCATATTTCATAGGGTGTATCGGGTACGGCTTTACTTGGCACCCTATTTAATAGGTATGCCGCCGTTTCTAAGACATAGCCCCAGAATGAAAGAGGTAAGGAAGTGCAACTCATCATTGATCGAACCATGTCCAACAAAGTTTGATTTCTACGCTTCGAAACTCCATTTAACTGTGGAGTTCCGGGAGGAGTCCACTGTGAGAGAATACCATTCTCTCTTAGATAATCAAGAAACTCAGTTGATAAGTATTCACCTCCTTGATCTGATCGAATAGTCTTAATACTACGATCACTTTGTTTCTCTACTTCATATCTGAATTCCTTGAATTTTCAAAGGCCTCAGATTTATGCCTCATGAGGTATATGTAACCAAACCTAGAATAATCATCGGTAAAGGTTATGAAGTAGTGATAGTTCCCTCTCGCACTAACACTTAGTGGACCACAAACATCTGTATGGATCAAATCCAATAGACCTTTGGCTCGTTCCACTTGTCCAACAAATGGTGATTTAGTCATCTTTCCTTTAAGGCATAACTCACATGTTGACAACTTTTGCTCTCCCTTAAGTTCGAGTTTTTGTCCCAACTTGTGTATCCTTTTTTCGGAAATGTGACCTAATCTAGCATGCCAAAGTGTGAATGAGCTTTGATTATCTAACTTTCTATTATTTTGTTGAATTGTGAGAATGGGTTCACTTGGGGAAATGGTGTATAAAGAATTCGTCAAATAACCAGAATATATAAAAGCAGAGTCTTTGAAAATGCAATAACTTCCATTCTCAATAACGAGTCTAAAACCCTCTCTGTCCAATACAGGTACAGAGATAATATTTCTGATAATATCCGGAACATAAAGACAATTATTCAAACACAATTTAAAACCATTATCCAAAGATAAATAAACAGTCCCTATTGCTAATGCAGCAACTCTTGCTCCATTCCCCATTCTAAGGACTGTTTCCTTTCTGTCCAATTGCCTGCTTCTTGCCATTATTTTCAAGTCATTGCAAATATGTGAGCCACAACCGGTATCCAATACCCAAGAAGCATCATTAACAGAAATATTAACTTCAACAAAATATATACCTGTACATTTCAGGCTTGCAAGATACTCCTTGCAATTCCTCTTCCAGTGCCCTGGTTTGCCGCATTGAAAGCAATTGTCATCAGCTTAAGAGTTAACCCTTTTCTTACCATTGTCCTTTGTCTTCTTGTTCGGTTTAAAGGAACTCTTTCCTGTCCACTTCCTTTTCTTTGACTTTCCAGCCTTCGATTTGGAAGAGGATCCAACAAGCAAGACTGGCTTATCCTTTTCGACGGTGGATTTAGCCTTCTTCTAAGAGTTAAGGACAATCTTGGGGTTTCTCAACCAATCGACAAAGTTTGGGCTAATTAGCTTGTTTTGATCAAGTATGGATGCAATTGGATCTTTAGCCATTTTAGTAGAGTTATCTACAAAATTAAGACAAAGCAGAAAATGAGTGAGTTATTGGAAATTATATTCATTTAATATAAGGTCTGTAATATTAAATGTCTCCCACTATTTTATTCAAACTTTATTAACCCCATAATAAAAATTCGGAAAATCAAATCTTCTTAGTGGGCTTGAAGTCCAATATAAATGTCTCACACCCCAATAATATGAGCCCATGAAAAATTCATATTGGTAGTCAACTCTTTGACAATTGTATCAAATACAACCTTCAAGAATATTTTGCCTCACTATTTCTCATACACCCCAATATTATGAGCCCATATGATACTAAGTGTCAAACATAACCCATCAAATATTCGTGTAGATGGAGCATCAAGATGTCCCACGACTCGTGGCCAACATCAAGACGAGTCCACCCCACGAGCAACTCAATGCTTGGTAGAGATCACACCTTCCCAACACAAGATCACTCCACGACTCATGGCCAGTGACCAAGTGTGGTAGCATCGTCATGTCTTCTACCTTTGATGGAAGACATGGAACGATATGTCCAACATAACTTGTCCATTTTATTTGATATAGAATTAATCAAAATTAAATTCTTTTAAGTTTCAAAAACTTAGGGTTTACTTTGTAAGACCTCATCAACCTTAATTACTAGGTGAGTTTTTTATTTAATGCAATATTCATCATATGAAGCGCAAGCATAAAACATTAAATAAATCTAACATGCATCCTATGCAAAAAGCGGTGGGATGATCATGGCCAGCCTATGCGACCCATTTGAGCCAAAAATGGGTCTAGGTTAATCTAAGGGTTAAAATGAATAGAACTACTTCTATTACATTTCATAAATAAAATCCATACAAGCATGGACCTTGATTTATCTATTCTATTACAATTTTTAAATTTACCCACACAGGCGTGGGCCTTTGACATCGAACGTCCTCCGATCAAAATTAGAAAACCTTACCACCTAATCTACTCTCGATGCAAAAATTAGAATTTTTACAAATAATAGAAAAGGAGGCTCGCAGGCCCCAAAAACCCAAAGATAAAAACATACAATCACATTGGTTATAGGCTCATGATCATCCCTAAATAAACCATGCCAACATTCATCATATCAATTTAAAGCATATAAATTAATCAATTTTGTGTGTTGATTTAATTTTGGGATAAATAAATTAATATACATATTTTTTTATCTATATATATATATATATTAAAATAATAAATTTCAAAATTAACTTTTTAATTTTGAATAGAATAATCAAAGGATTATTTATTTATTTATTAATAATAACCTGACCAAAAAATGGTCAGGCCTTCAATCTGCAACAATTGCAGTAACTTTTCTTTAAAAATAAAAATAAAAGGCGCTTGGGCACCCCTTTCCCCAAAAAAAAAAATAGGTAGCCATATTTGAAGAGGCATTGACATGCAACCCTTTTCTCTTTTGGTAAAAAAGACTCTGCAGCCTTCTCCAGACAATGCGGCCTTCTTTTTCTTTTCCTTTTCAAAACTGCTTTTTCTTTAATGTCAATGAAGCCTACGAAATGGACTGCAGCCCCTTTTAATAAAAGATGTTTCAAAAAAAAAAATCCAAAACTTTTTGCCTTTTATTTCGTCCTAGTTAATTATCATACAGATTCAAAATTTGTAAATTTCTTTTATTATTAAAAAAAATTTATCCCAAACATAAAATCATATAAAACATATTTTATCACACACAAAATTAATCCTTTTAACAATTAAGATATATTTATCTCATAAATATAAATAGAATCAAAATATAATAATGAAAATGCAAACCGTGGATGTGATACCACTGTTGGGTTCGCTTTAATCGTACGGGCCCAACGCAGTGGATTTCAAAATTTTTTAATTAATTAAAATAATATATATATATATATATATATATATATATATATATATATACACACTAGACCCCGTAGATTTCGTTAGCAATTTTAACGATCGTCATTTTTATTATTATGTATCGAATACAAATTATGATTCTTATAAAATTAAATAAATTAATACCTCTCGATTGATTTCTTCAAGCGACGATTGAGAGGGAATCAATTCCCGGCTAAGTGGCTAACACCAAAATTTCTCGTCGTAGAGATCCAAGTGTATCCCCTCTAATCGAGTGCACCTTTTGATTGCGACACCGAAAAAATTCTTCGCTCTAGTAAATCGTTCGGTTTTCAAATTAATTTAAAGGAATAACAATTAATCCTACAATTAACAATTAATTGAAGATTAATTATTGTAGACAAAAATTATCAATTAATTTTCATCTACAAATTGAAGACCAAGAATAAAATTATAAAAGAAAAAAATGATTTTTCCTTCTCTGTATTTCGACTTCTTCAAAACTGAAAAGAGGATGGCTGCACACAGATATAAAATTTTTTCTTCCTTTTGTTTTGGAAAACCATGAAACCCTCTCTCGATAGGGACGGCTGGACTTATGTTTTAAAAAGGGAGGAATCCCCTTTTTGTTTTTTAAAACCCAAAACCCTTTTTGTTTTGTTTGTTGAAGGATGATCAGACGGCAGCCCCTCGTTTCACTTTCTAATATATATATATATATATATATATATATATATATATATATATATATATATAGATTAATTAGGTTAAGATTAGGGCTAATCTTAATTAACTAATTAATTAAATAATTAGGAAAATAAAACTTCCACAACTCTTCCGTCTCTTTTAAAAACAAAGAGGACTTAGTCCCAATTATCTTTTATATATATATATATATATATATATATATATATATATATATATATATATATTTATATCGGGTCATATTCAATGAACTTGTTCTCCAACAAGCACCCACATATATGCACTCGCTTCATAACGCTGATGTTAATGGATTGCAACATCCTTGTCTTACAAGCCTGCATCATATGCGCAAGTCTTACCGGGCTATTCAATGTCCTATCTCGAAAAGCCCATTGACTTGGAACAGGTTTAAGACAGAAACCTTAGAGACATGTTCCATGATTGCCATCGTATACGCAACCATATCCCATTGTTTAAATTGGTCTAAGGACTTTATCATACGTGCAATTATAATAAAAGCTTAAACATAAGATAAAGAAAGTTGCCTTTATTAATATAATTCCAATAAAATCATTATACAAGTAGAATTAAATCCATTCTAATTGGAACGTCGGACACTCTACTCTAACACATACATGGAGAGGTTTTGGATAGGTGCGCAATATACATACATGTAGAGGAGACTGAAGAAGAACACAGGTTACATTTGCGCAGGAGATTGCGGAACCAGAAAGAATTACTTCCAGGAGGTCGTAGCCTAGGAGAGAGCCAAGGCAAGATGCTCATGCACTCTTAACCACTGGAGCAGAGGGCATAGGGGCAACATGAAGTGGAGGAAGAGTTTGGAGAAAAAAAGACTTCACACCCCTAGCATACTCGTAGGCGAGGGTGTTCACGATCATGGAACGACAAATACCTGATGATATCAGATGGACGGAGAGCTACACGCGAATTCCTACTCATCCGAAATATGAGTTCTTTTGCAGGTTCCACAACAATTACAGTCATTCAACTGAGCGATGCAGGCATTTATGGGAAGAAATTGAAAGAATAATTAAGGCGGGGAACTTGAAAGAGGTAATACTTAAGGATAAAGAACCTCAGGAACCAATGCAATAACTACCTCCGCCACCTCCGGGAGGCCCTCCACCAGCCCAGACAGAGGGATAACCAAGACAAGAAGTACAAAAATGGAACGAACGGGGAAGAACCACAGGGAATAACAAGGGAAGAATAAATATGATTTTTGGGGGGTAAACAGATGGAGACACAAATAATGCACGAAAAATACATGTAAAGGCAGCCCGCCCAGGACCATGTGAGGTCGCTACCATCAACGGGCGACCTCCAGTATCAGGACCAATAATTTCTTTCAACCCAGAGGAATGACGTGGATTACAGGTCGAGCATAATAACGTGCTTATGATTGAAGATGAGGTAGCAGGTATGAGGTCGGACGGGTGTTTTTAGATAATAGAAGCTCGGTTAACATCATATACCGGGAGTGCCTGGACCAGATGAACTTAAAGTCAAAGGTATGGCCTGTAAAAACTCCAGTATATGCTTTCAATGGCACGCAGGTTATCGCTGAAGGCGAGTTGGCACTCTCAGTGGCATGGGGAAAAGGCGAACTAAGAGTGAAGAAGGATCTGAAGTTTTTGATTATCAAAGGGAAATCGGCATACAACGTTATATTGGGGCGACCTGCCCTTAACTCATTTCAAGTGGTTACTTCCACTTACTAGATGAGCATAAAGTATCATGCATGATACAAGGTAGAAGAAATAGTATCTGAACAACAGTCGCCCAGTCATGCTATCAGATGACCGTGAGAAAAGGGACGAGCGAGGGAAAACGAGAAAGGACGGGTGATGTGCAGGAAGGGATACTCAGTTTCAAGAAGATGAGGGAGGAGGAGAATTATGTCCGCTCTCATGAAGAACTCATGGAGATTTCATTAGAAGAAGGCAGGCCAGAATATACTACCAAGATAGGAACTCAAATGATGGAAACCATGAAGGGGGAGCTGATTGCTTTAATGAGAGACTTTTTGGATATATTTGCTTTCGGAGATGGGGAACTACCAGGTGTGTCTCCTGAGGTCTCACAACACCATTTAAATGCTGACCCAGAGGCGCGACCTGTGTGATAGAAAAGGCAACACTTTGGGGCAGAGGTGGACAAGGTGATCGAGGAGGAAGTGCAGAAACTACTAAAAGCTGGCCACATCCGGGCAACCCAATTCCTGGAATATTTATACAATGTTGTGATTGTTCCAAAACCCGAACATAAATGGAGGATGTGTGGATTTCTGCGAAATCAAAAAGGCATGCCCAAAGGATCACTACCCTTTACCACACATCGACCAATTGGTTGATTCAATTTCAGGTTGTGAGCTATTGAGCATGATGGACGCATCACAGGGATACCATTAGATTCTACTGGCAAAGGAAGACCAACCCAAGGTGATCTTTGTCACCTTGACAGGTACATACTATTTCGTTTCTATGCCATTTGGGATCTACAGAAAGCTTTTATCATGCTGAGGCAACATGACATGCTTCTTAATCCAAAGAAGTGCACGTTTGGAGTCCGATCAGGTAAATTCTTGGGGTATATGGTGACAGAGCGAGGTATTGAGGTGAACCCTGAGAAGGTGCGGGCTGTTATGGAGATGCCCCATCCCCGAACATTACGAGATGTGCAGGTATTAACCGGTCGTATTGCAAGGCTTAATCGTTTTATTTCTAGGTCAGCAGATAAGGGTGTCCCCTATTTCAGAATGTTGAGGAAGGGATCCAAGTTCGAGTGGAGAAAGGAGGCGGCAAAAGCTTTTGATAAGCTTAAGGAGTATTTGGCTAAAATCCCATTTTTAACTAAACCAATACCGGGTAAAAATCTAATTCTATACATATCCGTTGGTGAGGTCGTGGTAAGCTCGATACTCATTAGAGAAGATGCAGGTGTCTAGAAACCTATCTATTATATCAGCAAGATGTTAAGGAGAACTGAGTTGAACTACTTGGAGCTGGAGAAAGGTGGATTTGCATTGATCTATACAGCGAGGAAGCTCCGACCTTATTTTTTAGGCCACAAGGTTAGGGTACGCACCAACTTACCCCTCAAGTAGGTTTTGAGTAATCCGAATGTATCTGAACGATTGGTGAAGTGGGCAGTTGAGCTCAGCGAATGCGATATGGTGTATGAGCTTAGGACGGCTATTAAAGCGCAGGTGTTAGCGGATTTCCTACAAGAGATGGTGCTCTTGGCAGAGCATGAGGAGGGACAAAAGGCATGGCTGCTACATACAGATGGATAAACTATGACAACAGGCACTGAACTTGGAATTGTTTTGACTAGTCCAGAAGGGGAGAACCTCGATTTCACGATCAAACTGGGATTTAAGGCCTCTAACAACGAAGTAGAGTATAAGGAATTACTACAAGGCATAAAAATGGCAAGCGACCTGGGAGCACGGAGAATTAAAGCCTACACGAACTCACAACTGGTAGCTAGCCAGTATGATGGATCTTTTGAAGCAAGAGAAGAACGCAGGCAGGAATACTTAAAGAAGCTCAAGGACGGAGTAACTCAAATCGAAGAGTTTAAATTGGAACATTTTCCGCGAGCTGATAATATTAGAGTAGATCCGCTCACAAAGATGGTTGGGACATTGGGCACTTATACCACGAGGAGCGTCAAGTTGATGGAGTTAGCGCATAGTAGTGTTGAAAAAAGAAGGGAGATCACGGAGATAGATGAACAATAGGATTGGCAAACATTGATTTGGGAGACTCTCGATAAGGTAGTCATGGGAGGTACACAATTATATGCTAAAGAGACCAGAACGATGACATGATTTTGCTTAATGAATGGTGACTTATATAAGAGGTCGCCTTTTAGCCCATACTTTAATTGTTTATCAAAGGAGGAAGGACTGAAAGTACTGCAGGAAATACACGAGGGGTATTGTTGCAATCATGCAAAAAGTAGGGCACTTGTCGGAATAGCTTTGCGAGTTGGTTCTTCTGGTCGGGGATGAAGAGTATGGCAGACGAACTCGTTATTACTTGAAGAAAATGTCAGATGAATGCACCTATCATTCACGTGCCCGCGGAAGATATGATGGTAATGAGCTCGTCCTGCCCATTTGCGCAATGGGAAATCGACATTTTGGGGCCATTTCTAATAACGCCTTGAAAGAAACTCCACTTGGTGTTCACAGTGGACTACTTTACGAAGTGGGTGGAGGCCGAGGCTGTGACGGGCATTGACGAGCAGAACATCATTGATTTTATTTTTAACAATATATTTTGCAGGTATGACATTCCACGAGTATTGGTCTTGGATAATGGTTCACAATTTAATCAGCACATGATGCAGGATTTGTGCAAAACGATGGGGATAAAACAATGATTTACTTCCGTAGCACATCCCCAAGCTAACGAACAGGTTGAGGTCACTAATCATTTTATTTGGAGGTAATTAAGCTGCGATTAGAGAAAGCAGGGGGACTTTGTCTCGAGAAACTCTTTCCCGTCTTATGGGCTTATCGAACAACTCCACGAACTACTACGGGTGAATCACCTTTTAGCCTAGTCTATGGTATGGAGGCTGTCATTCCGGCAGAAATAGTTGGAGGATCTCATTGGCTAGAGACATTCAATGAGGAGCAAAATGAGTGATTGGCTAGGGGAGCTCCAAAAACAATCGATAGAATACGTGATAAGGCTACAACACGCGTGGAAAGATACAAACAGAGAATTTAGGAAGCCTTTAACAAATGGGTAGAATAGAGGTACTTCCAGGTCGGCGATCTTGTTTGGAAGCGGGCTCATGTAATCTATACTACGTAAAAGCAGGATTCAAATTAGATATGACCATTCAAAGTCATCAAAGTATTAAGAGGAGGAGGAGAATATGTGCTCACGGACGCAAAGGGGAAGGCTTTACCAAGGAGCTGGAATATCCGCCACCTAAAAAGTACTACGCCTATTGATCGAAGATTTCTCGACGCTCTAGAAATCGTCTCCGCAATAGTACGGAGTCGATCGTAGATGCGGTGAGTTATCCCGAGTCGTGTCTCTCGAGGATGGATGTGATCGGTCGTCGGTTTTCTTTATCGTTCTTATCGTCGGTTTTGCTAAAACTAATTTAACCCTAGAAAGCGATAATCATTTTTCGGTTTCTATAACTAAGATTGAAATTGAAAATTAAGATTTAAAACCATTAAAACATTTAAAGGAAATTAAATCTTATATTAAAACGATCAATTTAAACTAATTAACTTATTAAAAACTTAATTATTTGAAATTAGTAAAATGGAGGGAAAATTAAAGTCAACTTATTTGAATAAGTCAACATAAGTACTTAACATTAATTAAGGGTTTAAAAGGAAGATCTTAATAAACTTTTACAAACTTAGACATTGAATACAACTTAATAACTTAAAAGCATAAGTTCATAAGCTAGAAAGTTATAAAATAAAATTAAAAGTTTGACGATCAAAAGAAATACTAAACTAATGATCCATAATACAACACAATATTAAAAAGGAATAACATGAAAATAAAACTAGATTATAGAAGGATATTACCAAATGTAAGTTATTACAAAAGCTTGAAGYAGGAAGCTTGAAAGCTGGATGATTCTTCACAAAAGATGGCTCGAAACGAAGCTTGAACATTAACTAGCTAAGATCTAAACTTAACTAATCTATAACTAATTACTAGAATTTTTAGGAATTAAAATGAGCAAAATATGAAAAACTGGAGAAAAAGCTGGTTTGGGCAGCTTCCTTGGAGAAGAAAGCTATCAGGACAAGTTGTCCTACTGAAATGACGTATGATTGCTAATATCTTCATAAATCTGCTTTTCAGTCGATCGACTGAGAAAAAGCAGTCGATCGACTGGCAGTCGATCAGCCTTGTCGGCAGTCGATCGACTGCGATGTCAAAAAATGGCATGAAGCCCTGTAATTCCGTCGATCTTGAGAGGACCCAGTCGATCGACAGCAGTCGATCGGCCAAGTAGGCAGTCGATCGACTGCAATGTCCAAAACGCCAAAATGTCGCTGGAATTCAGTCGATTTTGGGGGGGGTGGGGGGGGGGGGTTCAGTCGTGAGGTTGCAGTCGATCGACTGAACATCCAGTCGGTCGACTGGATTCCAGCTTCCGGCTCGATTTCTCGTTCTTTTCGCGTCCGCCGGTTTGTCGAACCTCGTCCGTTGCGCTTCCTTGCTTTGTCCGTCCATTTCCCGAGTCGAGTATCAACGATCCCAAACGAGCGTGGGCCCCGCTTGGACGTCCTACGGCCAAGAAAAATGGAAACGTGAAAAACTACGAAAATTAATAACAAAACGTACAAAAAACTAAAAAAATCTAGAAATACGAAAAACGGCCAACCCGACTCTTAAAGCAACAAAAAGCAAGCGAAAAACACGCAACGTGAAACAAAAACGAAAATGAAAATATGTACAAAAAGATGCAAATCAACCACCCCACACTTAGAACGGTTGCTTGTCCTCAAGCAAAACTAACGTATATTTACAAAAATACCCCCGACCAAACCCTAGGCTAATGCACAAAAATAGTTCGAGACGTCGTACGCTACGTTGTTTGTTAGCTTCGGCTAAAAGGACGACAATGTGATTTGCTAAGGTAATTTAGATCGACTTCCGAAACCTAAAAGGACTTAAACGATCCAACAAG
>BMAC01000114.1:1099791-1126696 GCA_014905375.1 Phtheirospermum japonicum
TGGATTCCAGCTTCCGGCTCGATTTCTCGTTCTTTTCACTTCCGCTGGCTTGTCGAACCTCGTCCGTTGCGCTTCCTTGCTTTGTCTGTCCATTCCCGAGTCAAGTATCAACGATCCCAAATGAGCGTGGGCCCCGCTTGGACGTCCTACGGCCAAGAAAAACAGAAATGTGAAAAACTACGAAAATTAATAACAAAACGTACAAAAACTAAAAAAAACTAAAAATACGAAAAACGGCCAACCCGACTCCTAAAGCAACAAAAAGCAAGCGAAAAACACGCAACGTGAAACAAAAACGATAATGAAAATATGTACAAAAAAATGCAAATCACCTATCTCTTCGGGCGATGAATGGTATCTTTGTCTTCTATTATTGCTATCACGGGTTGACGCTTCTTTAGGTCAGCGATGGACTCGTACTTTTATGCACTTTTCACAAACTATAGTTTGATACTTGTTTAGATCAGCGATGAATAATGGGTTATTATTATGGCATTTCATGAGTTTTTTATGGCTCTTATGGACATAGTTATGGCTCGACGCTTTCATAAAGCCGATGATGGCTTTTATGGATATGGTAATGGATGGATGGATGGTTTTATGTGAGGGATATGTTTAATTTACATATCCTTTACTGGAGAGAACATGTTTGATTTACATATATTTTGCATGTTATTGAATATGTTTGATTTACATATAATGGGATGTTTTGTTTAAAGTCTATAAGAGGAGCATGTTTGACTTACATGTTCTCCTTATTTTTTGCTAAAGAGAGTATGTTGATTTACGTATTATTTATGTTTTTTGTAGTGGTATGTTTGATTTACATAATTTTCTCTATCTGGTTTATAGTTTATATAAAGCACATGTTTGATTTACATGTTCTTAACACCTCTCTTAATGCGCATGTTTGATTTACATGTCTTTTACGATCTCTAAAATTTTAATTCTAGTTGATTGGTTTATGGATTATGTGGAAAGGAAGTTTACTTTACCTCTATTTTCTCAAATTGTGGAAAAACCAAGGGATATATGTCGCTCATGTGATGATGTAAATTATTGACTTTTCTGCTCGCGTCGCAGAGACTTGGGGAACTTAACGTTTTGATGGTAGATAACCTAGTTGTATTACTTGGTTGATTTAACCTGGGGAACTAAGTAGCCTCTTGGTTACCTTTGGACTACCTCCATTACATTGATGCGACCTGATTATTTTCTGATTTACATTGTTTGTGATCTAATATGGCTCTACTTATGCTTCCATTTACATGGTGTTTTCTTATACCCATCTTATGCAAGGTCGGCACATATATGGCATCAAGGGCTGCATGGTTATGAGGTTATTAAGTCATCATGCTTTCGATAAATTTTATGATGTTCCAACTATGGAATAACTTGTGTTTTCACAGGTTTCATGGTATTACTTAATGAATCATAGAGTTCATGATCAAAGGAGAAAACTCAGTAATGGATACTAAATCAGCTCGCACGTGGTAGGTTAAAACCTTGAACATTCGGAAATTTTATTACAAGAAGAGCTCAAAAATTATACAGGAGTACAATCAGAGACTAATTCATCGAGGGGAGCATCGAGTTCGTTGGCAAGTCCGGCCTTTAGAATTGCCTCGACCGTACAGGTGGACCACCAATTGGCATGTGGAGGCTTATATTCATCACCACGCCAAAGGTGAAGGAAGGGAACTCGTTTCTTATTGTTTCCACATCTGACTCAAAGTTAATCTTTGCCGCTGAGAGCTGAGCGACTCGCTCCATGGAGATGTTGAACCAATATTTAGATCCTCTCCATACCTTCTATAAAAAGATTGTCGTGTGTCGGTAGGTCCCGATCAGGATGTTCATATACGCTTCCATGAATTTTTTACCCACCTCGCTCCTCAGAAATGTTCGACGACCTTCGGCCACTCCTTTGGCTTTTCCCTCTACCTCTCCCTCAGTGATCCCCTGTTTGGGGACTATGAGAGCTACCTCTATCTATCTTTGTCTTGCAGGAGTCCTTCTAGCTCCATTGGTCGTCCCCCCAATCGAGTGGCCTCCACTCTCAATGTCTCTAGCTGACTGTTTGCAACGTTTAATTCCTCTCTCTCGATCGCTAACTAACGACGAGTTTCATCCAGCTCTTGGGTCAAAGATAATTGTTGGGTCTGCTTTTTAGTCTGGGTTGACAACTCGTCGCATGTCTTCTTCAACTCATCCTCGGCGGTTGCTGATAGCAAGTATTTTGATAGTGAGTCCATCCAGGGTTCCAATTGTATCATGGAAAACAGAAGGAATAAGTTGTATGTTGGAATACATGGAAATATAGTGGCTCTAAGAAGATGAATAACCTGGGTCAGCATTTATTTTTAGAAGAGGGATTAAATCTATTCGGCATCATGACATTGTGAAGTACCCTTATCCAGATTTGAAGGACTCAAGGTAGACGCCTTCTGAGTGCGGCGACGCTTTGGGGCTGGAGGCGAAGGAGTTAGGGTGACGTCTACTCTTTTTCCTTTGCCTTTGCCGACCAAGGTGCGCAATGACATTTGATCGTCGGAGTCCGCGAACTCGGTTGGCGTGTCTTTTGCAGCTAGAGCGAGCTCCACTTCTTCATCAATATTTATAGTAGGAGCTTAAGCTACAGAGGTTATAACTGGGTTTGGGTCTTGTTGGATTGTGGCTTCGTCTTCTAATTGAAGATTTGCAATAAAAAATAAGGCGTTCTACAAAGAAGAGGAATCGTAAGGACACTTACTCCATTCTGAGAGCAAGTCTGAATATTTTTGGTAAATGGCAGGTTGGTTTTTTTCCATGGGTACCGTCTCCTGAGGAGGGGTCGCCTCCTTCCATTCTAAAGAGAATGTCCAGGGTTCAGTAGAGTGAAGGAAAAATAATTTGGATCGCCACTCATATACTTTTGACGAGGGGTTCACCAGAAAATGCATCTTTTGATGCGAGGAAAGATAAAAGGACCTTTTTTTTCTTTTTTATTTGAAAACAAAAATAGAAAAAACCTACGTTGGGTTCTACGTTATGATATATACATAGAATTATATATCCATCTATAAATCTAATGGAGTTGGGGGTCATTTGAAACAAGGGGACTTTGTACTTTCGGGAAGCAGCGACCAGGAAAGGATGCAAGGGAAACCTGATCCCAGTTTTCAGATATTCATCAAAAAAGGTAATATGATTTTGAGGAGGGTGGTCTAGATCTATTTTTCCAGCTTAGGGTAAGACGTACTTAATGGTTTCTGGGGGATTGAGAATTTCAATGAATGCTGCGAGCTTACTTCGATTTGGGAGAACCTAGGTATTGTCAACCATTTTTTGGGTGGCTCATAGAAGAAGAGGCAGGTCAGGATGAGCCGACGACGGCACTACAATTATAGGGTTATCAAAGAAAAAATTAGGGTGTGAGGTTGAGGGCATTTCTAGCTGATCTAAGGGGATGCCCTCCGGGATATTTTCATTTAAGGCTCTAGTTTGAGCCTCAAGTTCTGACCAAGAAATGTTTCCCTCCAGTTCATCGGTCAAACCGGGTCGGGGTGCAATTAGATTTCTTTTTATTTTGGGTCGAGTCAAGGGGATTTCTATCTATTCAGTTTCATATGACATATCTGGGTTTGGAGAATTAGGGTTTTGAGAGTCAGAGGTAGGCGAAGCTAAGTTCGTCATAAATCCTGATATATTTATACAATGAGGAGGGAAGAAAAAGAAAGTATATTCAGAAAATAGCAATCCACAGTAAAATGGAGTAATTGGTATTGAGAACGTGAATTAGGGGGACTTACCTATCATGGTGATTACATTGGTTGGATTTATCGCGGTTGATGGTGCTTGTAATTTTGTTGTAGAAATTTGGAGGTATATTTTGCAAAGAGAAATGGCGGAGATTTGCTTTTGTTTTCTGGAAATGGGGAGAGACAAAAGGGAAAAGGTGTCTTGTATGGGAAACAGCGCAAAAGTTGAAAGGACATAAAGATTATATGGTCGGAGGGAAAGTTGGTAAGATTTATTGTGGGCCTTTCATTTTTAACCCACATGATTAAATATATTACAAGAAAATGGGCTGGTGACACGTGTCCAACACTATATCAGAGAGCATTTAATGTTTTTGAGTTTGAATGATGGCTGATGGTTTCGCGCTTTTATCAAGATGTACATCGATTTGACTTCTAGGGTTTCGCGCTTTTGCAGGTTCGGTCAGGTCGCCGGGCACTTTCTGGAGATCTTTCAGGTCGCTGATCACATATTTAAGGTCAGTACTCTCTATTCTTGGTGAACCAGTCTTTTTTGTCGTATCACTACACACATTTTTTTGCCTTGTATTCATAAAAATAAGTTGTACAACATCTTTTGTTGGACAAAACTCGGACACAAAGCTACCATCATTGCGTCTGCAAAGGTGATTTTCTTTGTCTAAAGTCTAATGCGTGCATCCAACAAATTACAGCTATTTAATTACAGCATGCTGGAATCAAAATAAAATATAGGGAACTTCTACAGTATAGTCACTGTATAATACTTCTACCCTCATTAACCAATAGTATTATTTAAAAAGATCCTAATCTATTAATATAAATGAGGTGCCAAATTGTGATTGGATTACCATACATGGGTATGGTATTGTAGATGTACTGTAGTCTTTTCCTAAAATATAATAGATAGAAGTAAAAACATAATACGAATAACACTGGCTATCATGATTTTCATAATCCTGCATGGAATCCTTTTACCCTCGTTATTAAAACACTCAATCACGAGGCTTAATGCTCACCTAAAAGACCTCTAAACCAAGTGCTACACTTTTCAAACATCTTTAAGTATGAACAACTAGCTAAGTGATCGAGTATATAAGTATATTTTATTTTCTTGTGAGTGTATTTTTCCAACCACTCGTAGTTGTGATATGAGAACGTTGTTGGCTAAAAACTATTAGCATAGAGGGTTTTGGATGAACTTATTGAAAACATTTATAAGTCCTTACATCTGATAAGATATTTTAAGAGCTTGTATGATGTTAGATTTTGTTTTAAAAACAAGTTGTTGAAGTGTTTGAATAAATATTATTGCATACTATACAATTATATTTGGTAAATTATGAAATTTTATATTTTATTTGTAAATCAAAATATTATAAATTTGTTGAGGATTAAAAACATCGACCTTATAAGCTCTTTTAAAAAAGATAGGGGTGAAAGCACTTTTTTTTAGGATCTTAGAATATCTTTTACATGTTTTTTGGAGAGCTTATAGCCTCTTTATAAAAAATTATGAAACAAATTTGAAGAGATTATAAGCTCTTAAAATCTTATTAAATACTTTTGAGAGATTATATGTTCTGTCAAACACCCTCTTCGTCTAAGTTTTAAAATGAAAACTATTTTATCCTTTCTCATATATTTGTCTTTTTTATAGATGAAATCCTAATGCAAAAGTTCCTTCTGTGTCTTCTTTAATAAAATTCCTCCTCTTTTCTTTGCAAAAACTAATCCATTGTATAAGGGAAATAAAATTATGATGATACTTTACTTGATTGTCATAATTCTTCATGCAAGCCTCGTACCCTTGGTGCCTGATAATGAAATAATTATCTGTTATTACGGGACAGTGACGAAGACTTATAGTCCCAGTAGCGAATGCTCAAAGATAGTCTCAGCAAGACCTTATCCTCTTTGCGTGATAATATCAATAGGTATGGGTACTACAACACCTCGATTAGGCAAAACCAAGATACGGTGTGCGCCATCGCGCTCTTCAGAGTCGATGTTCAATGATAGGTGTGTCGTGAGTATTCAAAAATATTACCATTGGTCTTTCAAAGAATTTCTTGCATGATATGGAAGTGCATGCCTTGTGAAATTTTTTCATGGTACGATATGACTCGTACATATTTGTGTGTGTTTTTCATTGTGTCTTGTTTTATGTGATTTAGTCGGTTTGAGTCGTATTTTATCGCATTTTTCTTGTTATTTTTTAAGTTTTTTTTTAATATTTTCCTTCATATTTTCTAGATTTTTTTGTTATTTTATTTTTCTTGGTTTTAGGATAGTCGAGCGAGCCCAAGCACATTCTCGAGGATCACAACCGGCTCGATTTGATGAAAACACAACCCGAGTCCACAAAGCACAGTCATCGATCAATGTTCCATTAATAGCCGATAAACGTGATGCTTCCACCTACATCGACTGACCGTCCAAGGATTACCCGCCACTATCGATTGACAGGGCATCGATGCACTATGAATGCATATTTTTATGCGGTGCTAAAGATTCCATTTTTACTCTGTCAATTGCCTACGTTGATCGACTCCTAGTCGATGGCTGAGACACCGTCGATCGATGGAAGGTCATTTTTGTCAAAATTACCATTTTACCCCCACTTTCACCTAAATAAACCACAAACCTAGGTGAATTTTGAGAGCCTTTGAGCCCTTAAGGATTTGAGATCCCAACCTTATCTTTTCATCATTTTGCACCTTCAAGCATAAACCATGCTTAAAACCCTTGTTAGATTAATTAGTAGAATTTTAGATTAGCTCCTAGATTAGTTTAGTTTGTAATTTGGAGAAGCTTATAGTATGGTAAACGTTTTTATCCTTTGGATTTCAACACTTGAAGAACATTATCTACTTAGTGTAATTTATAATTGTTGTTCTCTTGCATCTTCTTTGTAATTTTTTTTTTAATGTTTGAAGCTTTACTCTCTTATGTATAATTTGTAGTTTGGATGTTATTTTATTTTTTTTAGCTTTTGTTGTGTTGTTAATGAACTTATATTTTCCTCAATTATTGTCTTCTTTCTTATTTTCAAGCGTCTTTCTCTTTTTGGCATATTGCAAAAAGTTGGTGGAGTTAGGTAGATTGGTTTAGCCAAAATAGTTATTTTCTTGCACTTTATTGTAGTTTAGGTTCATTATTAAAATGTTTTCAAGCATTTTAGTTTGTTTGACTTTCTAGTTGTAGTTTGAATACTCTTTTCCCTCCTAGCTTTGTTTTATTTTATTTGAGTTCGATTTATGATCTTATGATTTCATTAACTTGAATTATTAATTTCTCCATTGGGTTAATTATGTTTATGCTTGGACTTAATTTATATTGTTGCATTTCTTGATGTTCTTAGGGTAAAATTCAATGGGTCTAGTGCCTATATGAGTTTTGAATCATCAATTGGCATTATCGGTTGTTTGATTTAGAATTTGGGATTGACAACCCTAACTTATAAGTTAAGTGTACTATTAAATAATAATTGATCGTGTAGACGAGTTTAGAGCCCTAGACCCTTGCTTATTAATCTTTTCAAAGTCTTCAAATCATTTCCCGTCATTTTAATCATAATCTTAGTTTTTAAAAACTCAAAACTGAGAATTTGATCGTGTGTTTAAGATTTTATTTTCTTTATTTTCTTCTATGATTCAAACACAAAGACCACTTACGATTGGTCTTCCTCATGAGATTTGACTTGAGTCACCTCACTACACTACGATCGACCCCATTCTCTTAGGGGCAATTCTTAAACGTTTGTAAAATATAGTGCGTTTGAGATCACTTCACGATACCAAACACAACCAATGTCCCTATTGGTTTGAACGCTACAAGTCCCTGTCGGTTTGAAATTGACCTGAAATCAGTCTTAGACAAACTCAATGTTGAGGTGGCTAATAGAGGTTCTCTGAAAGTGGGAACTTGGAAAGTAACTGGATCGAGTTCTCAAAACATGTTTGCCGTAATCTAGTGTTTCTAGATTTATTCCCAAGCATTGGTACGAGACTCACTATCCTAGTAGAGAAATAACTAAAGATAATCCAAACAAGGTCTTTACCTTTCTAGCTAAAAATATTAATATGCATGGTTTTATATTATATGTATCAGGAAAAATTGAGATAGAGTATGTGCTATCGCATTCCGCAGAGGCAATGTTCAACATGGAGTGTGTCATTAATTTCTCTAAAACATTGCTGCTGCCCTTTCTCTTTTGACATTTTGCCTTATCATATGGAAGTTTATGCGTTTTAAGAATTCATCATGGTAGGTTACTTAAACGTGACCATATATGGAACCATAAGTCTGTTAGTCATTTGATCCATTGAATACTACAAGTCCTTACAAATTTGAAACTGTTCTGAAAGAACTTCTCTTAGACAACTCATAGTTGAGGCTGCTAATGGAGGTTCTCTGAAGGTGGTGGCTGGGAACATTATTAGCCGAATTCTTAAAAACTTTATGCCTTAGTCCATTACACCCAAGATTTACCAATGGAGGTCTGCAATCTTTGCTTAATTTCTTATGTAGTTAGATATAATCTCGGAATTAACATTTAAATTCATAATAAAATAGTGAAATAGTGCAGTATAAAGTTGGCCATTTTGGTTGTAGGTATATCAAAGCATAATTGGAAAAAAACTAACACAAACGTGTAATGCACGCGCTTTTTTAAAATATTTTAATAATACTATTAAGTTCATTAATAATTACATAAATCATGTGCAAAATACGTGCACTTTTCTTAAATTATATGAATCATGTTAAAAACATGCATTTTTCTGAAAATCATATAAATAATGTGTATTTACACAAAATTAAATATATTATGTACAACGCACACATCTGTTTCCTAATATTGATAAAAGTTGTATATACAACATCATTAGGTCGACAAAAAATGGATACATCTCTAATGACATTTTGTCTCTAAAGGTGATCTCCATCTTCAAAAGTTTCACGAGTGCATCTAAAATATTACTTCCTCCATCCCATAAAGATAGTCCAGTATTCCATTTTCATCCGTCCCACAAAGATAGTCCAGTTACCATATTTAACATATCATTAATTTTTCATTTCACACATACCCTTAATTAATATTCTTGAAATACTAATTTTCTACCTCGTAAGTTGAGAATTAATGATTACAATGCAAAATCTTACTATTCCAATAACAAATATACTAATTCCAACACTGATTTCCATAATTATTAATTAATATTAAAAAATCAAGAAGGCTATAATTGGAAAATACTAACTAAATTAATGAGTTAACTTTATAAACTACTCATTTCTTAATTTGTGTGAAACCAACTACAGGACCATCATTTTGGGACGGAGGGAGTACCATTTAACTTATTACAGCGTGCTCAAATTAATATTCCATATAATAGATAGAAGTGAGAATATACTGCAGAATTAGTCCCTTCTATATAGAAAATGAAGTTACGATATTGTCTGTCTCGATAATCATAATAAAGTAATGAAGATAAATAAAGCTAAGTCTAAATATTTTTTAGATTTTAAAAAGAGGTTGATTAGGAAACTGTAAGAAAAAAAATAATAAAATTAAGAAGATAATAAACTCTAAGTAAAATAAATTTGCTTACTGTTTCAGATGAATGATAGTTCTAGGTATTTGAGTGTATAAGTAAGTTTTCGCCTATTCTTTTCCATTGTTCTCTTTTTGTGTATTTCTTTTCTTTGGTGTGTATTCTTCCAACTATGTGTAGTTGTAATTTGAGAATTTTGTTAATTAAATATTATTACCTCAGTCCAAGTTTTGAAGTACAAGTTGGCTTTTCATTTATTATGTATTTGGCTTTATAGTTGAGCAATATCCTGGGTAAATCGGATCACTAGTCACCACGGTTAAGTCTCTCAAATATGCTTTAAGCACAACCCGAGTTGTCATGTATAAACTTTCTGCTCATTACAAGGGTCAATGTGAATTTGAGACTAGTTATAAGGTATTATATGATTTTGATCTAATTAACAGAAAAATTCTATCAAATTAGTTTAAATTTACAAACAAAGATAAAGAGCATATATTCTTATATTTTATGATCTAATATTATGGAAAACTTTTGAATGATCGAGAAATAAATATCAAAGGATTGCCTCAAAATTCATAATTATGTGATAAAGAATTTAAGAATGATATCTTGTTACACGTGAAATTCATAAATGAAACCGAAAAGTATTGAAGCATAAAGTTTGCTCATTGTCATTTTGAAGTATAATTAGCACAAATACAACCAGTGATTTAGAAACGTTTCTAGACACCCTAAAGGTAATTCAACATAAAATTTGATTTTTTTTAACATATAACTTCAACCATTTTAATGATATTATTAAGTTGGAAAATACTTACATAGTTCACGTGCACAATACGTGCACTTTACTAAAATTATATAAATCACATGCAACGAACGTGCTTTTTCTCAAGTATTATGTAAATAATGTATATTCTTACTAAATTATATNTATATATATTATTTTCAACACAGTGTTCTTTTGCCTCGTATTCATAAAAATGGAATCTACAACATCTTCTATCAGATGAAAATCGGCTGGAGAGCTAACGTTTTTGGGTCTTTAAATGTGATTTCGTGTGTGTAGTAGTAGTATAGTAAGCTAAGATTTTATATTTCACTTGTTTGAAACTGTTGATGGGATCATCACAGTTAAGTCTCTTAAATATGCTTTAAGTATAATCAGAGCTGTTGTGAATAGTTGTTGATCTATCTAGAAGTGTTAGGTACATTAAGTCCTATTCTTATAAGTTCTTGTACTCATGATTTTATGAACAAAAACAAATAAATTATCAATATATTACAATCATTAGTCTAATAATTGTGTGATTCCATTTTATTGAGAAGAACTGATAACTATTTACTTTAAATTTACAGACATATATAAAGATCATATATTCTTACATTTAATGATTTAATATTAGAGAAAATTTCCAAATGGTCAAAAAATACCAGTCGAAAGATTGTCACGGAGTTTAAAATAGGGTGATAAGGAATATAAGAATGAGGTATTGTTACTAGCCAATCATCAACATAGGAATTTGGTAAGACTCTTGGGTTATTGCCTAGAAGGACCAAGAGGATCTCATGTATGCATTCATCCAGAATTCAAGCCTAAATCTCTTCATATTTGGTAAGATACATTTTCATAATTTTTATGATTTGAGATTTAAATTTGAGAATAAAATTTTAACTTTGGGCATTCATGCGGACCCAATTAAACGTTCATGCCTGGACCGAGAGAAATGCTATAAGATAATAATGGGTGTTACCGTGGGAAGTTTGTACTTGCATGAAGATTATCCACAAATTATTATTCATCTAGATTTTAAACCCAATAATGTACAGTTAGGAGGATCAATGGTCCCTAAAATTTTAGACTTTAGAATAGCCAGGCTAGATTGGAGTGATTTTAAATGAACTACGTTTTAAAAATGCTTAAGGATCGCTCGCAAGAGAATGGGGTTGATCGTAGTCCGGTGAGGTGAGTCAAGTCAAATCTCACAAGGAAGACTAATCAGAGGTGGTTTTTTGTTTGATTCATGAATAAGAAAGTAAAGAAATAAATAAGCTAAACACATAATCAAATTCCGGTTTTTGAGTTTTAAAAATCTAAGATGAGAGTTTAAGTTACGGTGATTTTAAAAGCTTTGTAAATTAATGAAATAAGGGTCTAGGCTCTAAACTTGTCTCTATGATACATTGGCGATTTATCGAACACTTGATCTACAAACCGGGGTTGTCAATCTCGACTCTCAATTAAACATTCGGAAATTACCATTTGATGGTTTTAAACTCGTTTATACCCTACACCATAAATTCTAAGCTACAATCATCAATCAATACAATAACATAATTTAAGAGCAAGCATAAACATAACTAAACCAATAGAGAAATTCATAATTCAAGCTAATCAAATCATAAATTTATAATTAAAACCATAATTAAATTAACACAAATCAAGGAGGGAAAATACATTCAAGCTACTACTACAAGTCTTGAAAACATCGTAATCATGAATCTAGACTACAATAACAATTAAGTGCAATAAAATGACTAACTTAGCGAAACCCATCTACCTATCACTACCAACTACCTAAAGCATGCCAAAATAGGTTAAAAGCCTGAAAGAAAGCAAGAAGAAAACAATGATGGAAAATCGAAAAGCTAAAAAAAAACACAAGTAAATCTTAACATGCAAACTACAACCCATATATAAGAAAGTAAATTACTTCAAACACTTATGGAGATTACAATGAGAAAGAAAGAGAACAAGAACTAGAAGTTACCCAAAGTAAAAATCTTCAAATCCTGACATCAAAAAGAGAGAATGCTTCATTATAATATATTAAGCTAGAACACACCACAAACTAAATTAAACTAAGAGCTAATCTAAGATTCTACAAACTTCACTAAGCTAACTAAGGAATTAAGCCAACTATGGATTTTGATGTTTGAAAGTAAAAAAAAAGGATGAAAAGTGGATAAGGAAAAACAAATCTTGGGCTCTCAAACCCTAAGGGTTCAAAGGCCTACTTAAAATGAAGCTGGCTTTGGGTTTAAATACGGGAAAGTGGGGTCAAAATGGTAATTATGCCAAAAAATGGCCTTATATCAATTGCTGGGAAAATGTTCGTGTCGATGGCGCGTCGATTGGGAAACAATGGCGCATCGATCGATGGCTATATTTCACAGGTTCGGGCCGTATTTTCATCAAATTGATCTAGTTGTGATCCTCGGAAATGCTCTTGGACTCGCTCGATTATTCGAAAACCAAGAAAAGAAAAATAACATGAAAATATACAAAAATTAATAGAAAAATATGAAAAGCACTAATAAGATAACAAAGGCTACGAAAACACAAAATGAGAGAAGACGGGATAAAATACAACTTAAACCTAACTAAAGTACACAAAATGAGACACAAAAGCATACGAGAAATACACACAAATATGTACAAATCATATATCCATGAAATGATACTCAAGGAAATACCAATAGGGTTGTTGGAACGTACTAAGTAAAAAGTAGTTCATAAAGCTTCAATGATTAAATTACTATTTAATCTATTATAGTCCCATGATTATAATTTGTAAGTCTCGATGTCCTATTTACTTTTCATATTATAGTGGATAAATGACCCCTGAATGTGTAATACATGGGCAGTTCTCAGTTAAGTTGGATGACTTTGGCTTTGGAGTGATGGTTTTGGAGATCGTTACTGGTAAACAAATCTAGGTTTTTGAAATGAAGAGAACCTCTTGGAGTTCGTAAGTTCCGAATGTCATTTGAAGAGATTTCTTTACATACTTGATAATTGAAAAGCTAGATTAACTAATTTGTAAATATAAATGCCAAAATTATTAAGTAAAGGTCTGGGTAAATTGTTCTAAAGGAACAACTTCAAATGTAGTGGGTCCTTCTTGAGGTCTAGCTCAAACTCTCCCTTGATCGTCATATTATTCATACTGGGCTATTGTGCATTAAAGAAAAGTAAGTATTTAATATTATCCTTAAGTCCTATATTTATTTTCTCATGTTGAATGATGAGAGATGTGAATGAAAAAACATAATTATTTCAATATAACTATTGAGCAAGTAAAAACATATATCAATCATGTGCAATACGTGCATTTTACTAAAACTATATATATGAATCACTTTAAGTCATATAGCTTTTTTTTTTCCGCATGTTGAATGATTATAGATATTAACTAGAAAATGTAAGTAATTTAAATAAAATTATTGAGATAGTACAACACTATTTATATCATGTGCAAAATACGTGCATTTAACTAAAATTACATGAATCGCATACAATTCACATTTCTTTTTTCAAATATTATACTCCTTGCATCCCAAAAAGATAGACTTGATTGCTATTTTGGGTATCCCAAAATGATAAGCTTGTTACTACATTTAATTTTTCATTTTTCGTTCATAAGAAGATTTAATAATTGAAATCACACTACTCCACTAACCTATATTAAATTTTACGGAAACTGATTAGAAGATAAATAAACAACAAATTAATTATAACATCATAAATGAAAAATACAATAATTTAACTATATTGACCAATATTTTCTTAAACAGTGTGAAATAACCATAAGACTATCTATTTGGGATGAAGGGGATATAAATAATGTGTGTTTATACTTAGATTACATAAACTCTGTGCAACGCACCTGTGTTTTACCTGATATTCATAAAAATGGTTTTTGCAATGCTTTATATCGGGCAAAACTCATGAAATTTGTCAAATATTTAGAAATCCCTAAATTTGGGATGCCAAGTGAGCATTTTGATGAAAGTCTTAGTGAATTATTTAATTGGGAAGGAGGATTAGTTGGACTAAGTTTGACAAAACTAAAAAATCAATGTCCTCGCGAAATCGGAGTCATTTGATGAAAAAAGCGATATGATATAAGTTAGTTGACCAATTTTACAATTTAGTCGGCTGAGAAATAACTATCAAAATTTTTTCCCAAGACTTCACCATTAGACAACCCAAAATATATATATATATATATATATATATATATATATATATATATATTAATCAAAGACGATCAAGCATGAGGTTTCTAAGACTTGAGTGAGTTTTTTTGGTATCTATTTCTTCTTCTTCTTCTTCTTCTAACTTGAAAGGGAAAAGATAATGATAAGGGTGGGTCTTGTAAATCATATTAATTAAAACGGTTTGCTGATTTTAGAAATGGGGCAAACTTAGTAAAATTTAGGGTGAACATAGCAGCACCCTTTCAAAAAATGGTGCTATTTTTTCTGACACGTAATGCTAATATTGTAAATATATGATGTTACTATTTCCAACTATTCAAGAATAATAATGAATTCTTCCTCTAAAATGGTGTTTTTATTGCAGCAACTCAATGCTATTTTGAAGTAATCTAGTAAAAGATAATGAGCAATGCAGTGTTATTTATAATATAGTGTTGTTTTTCAGAACCATGCAAATATTAGTCATTGACGGTGGTATTATTATCCAAATCTTTGAAGCTAATAATGATTTTTTTTCTACATTTTTTCATATGCAAGGTGTATCTTATATCGTAAATAATGGAAGGACAATTAATTTGATATATATATATATATATATATATATATATATATATATATATATATATATATATATATATATATATAATATAATATGAGTAATATTGGGGGGTTTGGGTATTTATTATATTGGAGTTTTAGCACATTCACCTTAATAGATCCGAAGGCAGTCAAACAAAAATGCACATTTTCGTTATAATAAATGTACATCCCCATTATAATAAATGTACATCTCCGTTGTGATAAATGTAATCTATATTGTTATAAAATATCATTGTAGTGTATTGTCTTATGTGTACTCGGGTGTACCTAATAATTTGACAGACAAAAGTCAGTGGACTTTCATTTAGTTTTCTTTATTAGTGTATTTGGGCTTTTATTATATTGGAGAGTTTGCCCAATCACCTTCATATACCAAACGATAGAGTTAATCGTCACTAGCAATTTTATTTCTTGTTTTCAATTTTATTACTCAAATATTCATACTATTTCAGTTAACATACCAGCCTATGATCAAATTTTTAATTAATTGGGTTTCCTTTTTCTTCTTTTTAGAATCAAAGATTCTAAGGAATATGAACATTTGTCAAGTCATATTCATTTATGTTTCTCCATTTTGAGGTAAAGATAATTAAAACCAGTTTTCATAGTTCATAATTAAAGTGTGTAAAACTTTAGTAACTGTTGATCACGTGATTTTATGATTAGCTTTCGAGCAATTTCATGCACATAAATAGTCGCGCGACATCACGATATAAGATGTGTGATTCGGTTTGCGCATGGTTCATCTTGATGAGGTCTACGGACCTTTGGTTAAACCTCAATAGCCAAGATCTAAGATGAAAAACAATGATCAAATATTAATATTTATTCAATGTAGTATTATGAAATTATATATGAATGGGAATACCCTACTGAGTCGCTGAGTACTCATCCCTTTTTATATTAACATTTTCAGGTAGGTGGAATTAGTACCAGGCACATGGGTGGAGATTAATATAAGTAAAGTTTATTATTCCAAGTTAAGAACAATTTCTGATTATTTCGCATTTGAATATCGTTATGACTGTTTAGATTTTATTATGGATTATTTTTGAAATATTATTTAGTTTTTGCATGCAATCCTTGTACACTCGTTATTAAATCTCTCAATCACAAGACCCAATGCTCCTCTAAAAGACCTCTCAACCAAGTGCTACACCTTTCAAACATTGTTAAGGAAGAACAACTTGCTAAGTGATTGAATGCATAAGTAATTTGTTGTCTTTCTTTTTTTTCTTTTTCGGAAGTCTATTCATCAAACAAATCTTAGTTTTGATATTCGATTTTTTTTTATTAAAGATTATTAGATGGTGTTTGGGTGAGCTTATTATAAATATCTTATAAGCTCCTACATATGATAAGCTATTTTAGGAGCTTATTTGATGTTAGATATTATTTTAAGAATAAGTTGTTGAAGTGTTTAGATAAATATTATTGCATACTATAAGGTTATATTTGGTAAATTATGAAATTTAATATATTTTGTAAATTTAGAATACTATAATTTATTGAGGGTATTTATGTCATTAGAGTGATTAAAAACATAGATCTTATAAGCTCTTTTTAAAAAAGGTGGGGTGGAAGTACTTTTTTTAGGAGCTTATAAGCTTTTTTACTTCTTTTTGGAGAGCTCATAAGCTCTTTAAAAAAAAACACCAAACAAATTTTAAGAGATTATAAGTTCTTAAACATATTATAAGATATTTTCGAGAGCTTATAAGCTCTTCTAAACACCCTCTTAGTCTAAGTTTTGAAATACAAACTGATTTTTTCTTTCTAATATATTGGTCTTTCTTGTCGAGTGAAGTCCTAATGAGAAGATTCCTCTTGTGTATTCTCTAAAGAAAATTCCTCCTCTTATTTTCTGTACAAAAATTAATCCCTTTTATATTGGGAATAAAATTATAACGAGACTTGATTTGATTGCCATAACTCTTCATACAAGCATCGCTCCCTTGGTGCCTGGAGATGAAATAATCATCTGCTTCTTCGGGACGGGGATGAACACTCATAATCCTAGTAGAGAATGTTTAAATTTAATTTCCTCTCTGCCCGATAATATCAATAGATATGGTTTCTATAGCACCTCGATTAGGCAAAAACAAGATAGGGTACACGCCATCGCGCTCGTTAGAGGCGATGTTGGTCTTTCAAAATAATTCTCGTATGATATGGAAGCGTGTGCTTTGTACAAATCTGTCGTGGTATAATACTCAAACACAACCATTTATGAAATCTTACATTCACCAAACCCATAGGTTTGTCTTGTGATTCTCTTAATGCTACAAGTCCTTACCGATTTGAAATAGGGTTGAAAGTAGTCTTAGGAAAACTCAATATTGAGGTGGCTAATAGATGTTCTTTGAAGGTGGCAACTTGCTTAATCCACGATTCGAGGTTGTCAATCCAAAATTGTTGACCAAGTGTCGAGGTCGTCAATCCCGAGCCTTGACAAAATCCGATTAATGGTTCTAAACGAACCTAAACCCTAAACCCGTAATTACTAAACTAATTGCATCAAATAAAGGTTACAATTAAAAGAGAATTCATGGAGAAAAAATCAAAGCATTTGAAATTGAAATTGGCCAAAAGGCATTAAATGTAAAAAAGGTCAAATTTCCCAAAGAGACAAAATTCATAAATCTTTCAAGGACTAAGAGAATGTCTAACTAAAAGGGGTAAAAAGCTTCAAACCAACATCCATGGAGTTTTACTAGAACAAGAACAACTAGAATCTAAAAATGAGAAATTGAAGAACAATGAAAAGAAAACAACACAAACCAAAGCTTAATAACCACACAACAACAATAACAATTATTCAAGAACAAAGCATAACAATGAAGGGAAAGAAAACTACCAATTGCATTAAGCACCAAACAAGAACTTCAAATGTAGATTACAACCTTCAAAAGCAAATCCAAATCTTCAACACAACTAAGCTCACAAATGAAGGAGTTGTCACCCTCTCCAACACTTTCTAACTAAAACTAACCTAACTAAACTAACTACTAAGCTAACTAATCTAAGAATTAAGCTAGGGTTTTAATTGCAAGAGAAAGGAAATGCTTGGAGGAGATGGAACTAGGTCTAAAACCACCAAGGAGAGTTGTTTTTTTTTTTTTTTTTGTGGATAATGGGTGGGAAGCATATATAGGTCAATAAAGGGCAAAATGGTCCTTTTTTTCCGCCAAAATCACACATCCTTAGCATTTCAGTCGATCGACTGACTTGTTCAAACGCCTCAAACTTTCTGCCGAGCAGTCGATCGACTGACAAAAACACGGAATCAGCCATCGATGTCTTCATATGAAATCTATCCCTTCCTCTTGGATTTCATTTGGCGTTTGATTTTTGCCATTTGAAATTTTCTCTCCGAGAGTTATGGGCTCCGCACCAAAACCTGCCACAAGCGAGGCCACGACGAACTGTCTCCACTTAAAGCTGCTTTTTACCATTCTTAAACTCAGAATTTGTGAATGTTGTAAACACAAGAGTTTTAGACATTTCTCTCGGCTTTCCAATGACATAAGGTGGAGGCAAATGGCATAAGTGTTTTTGGAGTTATGCTTGTTTTACAATAACTGAGACATCCACCGAGCGAATGCATGAGYTGACAATGAAAATGGCCACATTTCTCGTCATTTCCGGTCGATCCTCACACCAAAGATATGTTGTGGATTGTCAATGAGTTTCTCGGGTTTGAATCATCTTCTGACCTCATCGTGGGCCCACTTTGACCAAAGTTGACCTTCAAAACAAAAACTAATAAAAAAAACTAAGAAAATATAAGAAAAACTAGTAAAAACAAAGAAAATACTAAAAAACCTAAAACTAGCAAAATAGGCCAAAAGGACTTCTAATACACATAAATGCAAGCAAAACACATGCAAACGCAACACAAAAATGTAACAAAAATGCGTACAAAAAAGTACAAATCAGTATAATACTCAAACACAACCATTTATGAAATCTTACATTTACCAAACCCATAGGTTTGTCTTGTGATTCGCTGAATGCTACAAGTCCTTACCAATTTGAAATAGGGTTGAAAGTAGTCTTAGGAAAACTCAATATTGAGGTGGCTAATAGATGTTCTTTGAAGGTGGCAACTTGAGATGTAACTGGATCGAGTTCTCAAAATATTTTGGTCTTAATCCAGTGTTTCCAGACTTATTCCTAGGCATGGTTATACAATTTCAAATTGGTAATAAATATATAGTCTCAACAAAGTATATTTCTTCCTACGTGAAAATAGTAATGAGTATGGTTCTACAATATATTATCATGAAAAGTCGAGATCAAGTTTGTGTCATTACGCTTTGCAGAGGCGATGTTCAACATGGGGTGTGTCATCGTATCTCTATAACATTACCACTACTCTTTTGCTCTTTCAACATTTTTCTAGTATGATACGGAAGTATATGACTTTTAAAATTTCATCATTGTAGGGTACTCAAACGCGACCATATATGGAACCATAAACTTGTTAGTAGCATAGGTTAGTCATTTGATCGATTGAACGCTACAAGTCCCTACCAATTTGAAATTGTTATGAAAGAACTCCTCTTAGACAACTCAGAATTAAGGCGACTACTAAAGGTTCTTTGAAGGTGGCAGCTAGGAATATAATTGGCCGAGTTCTGAAAAACTTTTTGCACTATTCCATTGCACCCTGGATGATTCGTGAAGACTGTAATATTTGCTTAATTTTCTTCTATGTTATTAGATATAATCTTGGAATCAAATTTTAAATTTATAAATGAAATAATGAAATAGTGAAGTATAAAGTTGGACATTTTGACCATTTGCAAATCAAAGTATAATTGAGAGAAATCTAACACAGTCGTGCAATGCACTCGCTTTTTTCAAATATTTCAATAATATCATTAAGTTCATTAATAATTACATAAATCATGTGAAAAATATGTGCACTTTGCTTAAATCATATGAATCATGTTCAACGCACGTGCTTTTTCCAAAAACTATATAAATAATACGTATTTATACTAGATTACATATATTATGTGTAACACGTGTGCATTTTCTAATATTCATAAAAATGGTATATAACACTTCTTTAGTTCGACAAACCTCTGGTATAGAGCTAACTGCATTGTGTCTTTAAAGGTGATCTTCATCTTCAAAAGTTTCACGAGTGCATCCAAAATATTACAATTTAACTCATTACAACATGCTTAAATCGGTATTGGATATAATATATAGAAGTGAAAATATTCTGCACAATTAATCCCTTTATATAGAAAACAAAGTTACGATATTGCATGTCTCGAATGTCATAATTCTGCATGCAAGCCTTATACACTTCCTATCAACAACACCCAACCACGAGACCTAATTCTCCCATATAAAAGACTTCTCAACCAACTGCTACACCTTTAAAACACTGCTATGAATGAATGAACTTGATAGGTAATTAAATGTAAAAGAATTGTTGTCTTTTTTTTTTTTTTTTTCTCCCTGTAAGTTTATTCTTTCTACCAATTTTAGTTATGATGTTGGAGTTTTATTGACTAAAGATTATTATCTCTGTCTAAGTTTGAAATGCAAGCTGGCTTTTCATTTCTTATATATTTGACTTTCTTGTTAAGTGAAATCCTATTCCAGAAATCTCTCATATGTCTTGTTTGCAAAAACTCGTCCTTTTCTTTTCTCTGCGAAAACTAATCTCTTGTATATGGAAAATGAAGTAATGGAGATGCTATTTTGATTACCATAATTTTACATGGAAGCCTCATTTCCTTGGAGGCTAATAATGAGATAATTATTTTCTACTATCCCGGGATAGAGATAGACAATTCAAATAACGAAATGTTGAAAGATAATCTTAAAAAGGCTTTCTTCTATCTATCTGATAATATCTACAACACATCATTTGGTCAAATCTAAGATAGAGTACACACAGTTGCGCATTATAGAGGTGTGTTCTGAAATATTACCAATGGTCTTTCAACAATTCGCATATATGGTCTATTGAATGATACAAGTACATATGAGTTTTTGATGGATCTAATACTAGTACTAGACAAACTCAATGTTGAGATGCATAATAGATGTTCTCTGAAGGTAGAAAGTGGGAATGTAACATGTCTGAGTTCTCAAAGCATTTATGCTTTATTTTAGTGAACCCCGAGAGGATGGCAATCTTTGCTTAAATTCTGCTACGGAGGTATAATAGTACATCCCAAATGAAATCTTAATATGAGATTCATCCAATTTATAGTAGAACTAAGCTCCAACAAATATAGATGTAGGGGATCTTGAGACACCATAACTAGGTAATCATATAAATAATGTATTCCATTTCATAGTATTAGAAAATGAGTCTTGTCATTGTAGAGGGTTAAAAAGGGAAGAAACATTTTTAAACTGATCTCGCACTACTTTGACCTTGAGAATCGGTGCATCGGCTGTATGCAACAGTTTAAATAAATGTGTTAATTCATGTGCACATTTCCTTATGAGATTGGAGGAAGTTTATTTATTTATTGGACAACTTTAAGCAATCTTTCCGTATTTGATATCTCTTATTATAGATTATGTTATAGTCAAATTTGAAATTCGGTCAAGGTGATATTTCTCAAATTTTATTGGTTGTAGGTCTCACTATTTTCTTACAAGCCCATAAACCACGCAATTTCCCCTATAAGTTTCTACTTTCAGAGGCAAGATCACATGACTACTTTCTTGTAAGCCTATAATTCACAAAATTTCCTGACCAAGTTTCTATTTCCAGAGGCAAGAACCTTACATGAGCTTAATACTATGCAATATTTCTACTAAATTTATGATTTGTATCAATAACTTCAGTAAATATATGAATCCTCGATTTCCTTCTTCTATGCTTGGTATTGATATTACATTTATTTGCTCATGTGAGAACTATGGATTAGTTTTTGTGTGAAAATGTTTGACTACCTAAGGTCATGACTATTTTTATACTTTAAAATGTTAAAACTAAATTCCTTCTATATTCACTATTCTTATATTAAACAATAATAACTACTAAATTGATATTATGAAATAGTATTTGTATTAATCAAAAGAGAAGTTTATAATTAAAATAATAAAATCTTATATTTCAATTTTAATGTTTCTAATTTCATTAAATTTCTACATAGATACTTTAATATCATTATGAATTAAGATAAATAAATTATATTTACATTAGCTAGTGAAAATTGTTATGCTTGTATATTTATCGGTGAAGTACTTTTTCGAGGTTTAAGGTAATCTTATTAAATGCAAGTCTTCAATTACATAGGTTCTAATTTACCTATAAAAATAATTCTATATAAAAGTAATCATAAATAAATGGATTATAAGTTGATCAAATAGAAGAATATATATATATATATATATATATAGAGGGTTGGGTTCAAATGAGAATCCGTCATTATATGTGAACCTATGGACTCATCTTGACTATTAGATTGGATAATCTTGATGGTAGATTTCCATGCACACGCTGATCCTGCTTGTCCTTTATCAAATTCGTTGTGAAATTTACTTTTATTTCATTTCACGAATAAGATTGTGAGACTCATACTATTCCATAGTAACACAACCACCAAGAGTACAAGGCTGACGAGCAAAATTATGACAATAAAGCCAAACATCATTATAACTTTATTTTTCATAAAAAAGAGATTAACTTTTGCAGAGGAGAAAGGTGAAGCCAAGTGTGTGAGTGTGCAAGGAAACTTGGACTAAGTTAATAATCTTTAATCAACAAAATTACATATCACAATTAAACGTAGTTGGAAGAATACACCCTAACAGAAAATAAATAAAAGGGAAAGAAAAGGCAACAACTTACTTATACACTCAATTCCCTCGTAAGTTCATTAATCCTTGACACTAACAGAATTTTAAAACCTTCGACCAATAAAAAGATAAGAAGAAGAAAAAGAAACTGCAAGTACATTGTTACACACAAATGGTAATATTTCGGAAACACTCAAAACACACATGATGTTGAACATCACATCTACAAAGCGTGATGGCATGGGCTCTATCTTGATTTTTCCCAACAAAATTGTCGAAACCATATCTATTGGTATTATTAGACAAAGGGGAGAAGACCTTGTTGAGATTATCTCTGAAATGGGATATCAATGGCTTGTCCCTAAGTAGAATAATGCTTTATTAATCGCCAATGACATGTGTTACATTCAAATTTTATGTCGAATTACTTTTAGCGTGTTAAGAAATGTTTCTAATTTATTATTTGTATTTTCTCTAATTATACTTTGACAAGCCAACGACCAAAATGACCAACTTTATACTTCACAACTTTACCAATTCAGTTATGAATTTGGCATGTAACAAGATCTCATTCCTAAATTTTTTATCACACTATTCTGAATTTTGAGCAATGTTTTGATTATATAGTTATAGTTATAGTTATAGTTAAAACTTGGAAGGGTTTAAATTCATAAAAAAAAAAATCTTAACTTGGATGAAAGAGAATAAGACCTTGATGGATAAGAGAATAAATACTAGTATATAATTCTTGTTAATGGTGAAAATACATAATCTAAGTCTAAATATTCTTCAAATTTAAAAAGAGTGTAGTTTTGTAGAAATGCAGTTTTCAGATATGATGTTAGGTTTCGTGATAAACGTCACCAGACCTGACACCAACTGAATCTCAGAAAGCAGCAGCGGAAAATATAAATAAAAATAAACACAATAAATTAATTTCAGTTCGTAAGTAATCGTACTTACGAACTTGGGTGTACAAACCCGAAAACTATATTACTTTTCAAACGTTTAACATCAATACAAAATAATAAAAAGTAATATATGAAAAAATAAAACAAATTGTATCAAACTCTTGATACACAAAATACTCGTCGCCTCGGTATGATGATCTTCTTCGTTYGTTACGCAACTTCAAAGATCTTCGTGATTAAGATCGTGGCTTCAAGTCTTGTGGCAAAGTTTGTGATGATCTTRTTTGTTGGTTACGCAATTTTGAAGATCTCCTTGATTTGTACCGTTGCCTCAAGAAATCTATTTTCTCGTGTTTTGCATCAAAYATGTGCGTCTCTGTCTCTGTGTTCTATTCTGCGTGTCTTTATTCTTCTTGCGTCTTCACTCCTTATATAATTAAACAAGACTCCTATTCTTGTTAAACAAGTTAAATACGTATTTAGGAAACTAAATAAAGTCCTAGACTCCAACTAAGAAATAAATCTAGAGTCCTAAAATACTTTGAGTCCTAAGAAAGGCAAACTTCAAATAAGGAATAATATATGTGAAAATAATATTCCTAACAAAAGAGGTTGATTAAGAACCTTAAGAAAAATAAATAAAATTAAGAAGACAATAAAACCTGGACAAAAAGTGAGTTTGAGACAGGTTTTATATGATTGTAATTTAATATTAAAAAATGCTAACAAATTTATTTAAATTTATAAACAAAGATAAAGCATATATTATGATATTTTATTATCTAATATTAGGAAAAGCTTCGTGCAGAATTATGAAAATCTAGACAAGCGGAGTCATGAACTTGTTTTTTATATAGAAGGAACTAATTTTGCAGGAAAGAAAAAATGACTAATTTTTGAAATATATTTGTACTCCAATCTATTATGTCCAATATTGATTCGAGCATGCTATAATAAGATCAATGGTAATATTTTGGATGCATTCGTGAAACTTACAAAAATAAAGATCACATTTTAAAAGTGAATAATGTTATCTCTCTAGACGAGTTTTACTTAATAGAAGATGTTGTAGAAACTATTTTTATGAATACGGGGCAAAAATATGTTATGTTGATAATAATATGTGTAATTTAGTATAAATTCACATTACTTACACAATAGTTGAAAAGGGGAGTGTATAAATAAGTTGTTGCCTTTTCTTTTCCATTGTACTTTTTTCGTATATTTATTTTCTTTGGGGGTGTATTCTTCCAACGACGTTTAATTGTGATTTGAGATTTTTGTTAATTAAATATTATTACCTTTAGTCCAGGTTTTGAAGTACAAATTGGCTCTTCCTTCTTATATATTTTGCTTTCTAGTCGAGCAAATTCTTGTGTTAATGGGATCACTAGTCACCACGGTCAAGTCTTTCAAAAATGCTTTAAAAAAATCATAGTAGTCACATATGAGTTATCTACTCTTTATAATGCAAACATATATAGATCATGTGCAATATACGTGATTTTACTAAAACTATATGAATTATATGTCCTTTTTTTTCCCCTCACGTTGAATGATGAGAGATATTAACGAATAAAAACTATTTCAATAAAACTATTGAGTTAGTAAAACACAATATAGATCATGTGCAAAATAGGATCAATTAATTATAATTATATGAACTGCATACAATCCACACATTTTTATTCAAATGTTACACTCCTCCTCTCCCAAAAGATAGACTCATTACTATTTTGGGTGTCTCAAAATAATATATTTATTACTATATTTACTTTTTTTTATCTCCATATACCCCTGTTTAATTATTGAAATCACACTATTCACTTACTTACATTAGATTTTAAAGAAACCGAGTAGACAATGAATAAATAATTAATTAATTATCAAGGCATAAATAGGAAATATAGTACTATAACTATATTAACCAATATTTTCTTAAACTGTATAAAATAATTGTAAGCCTATGTTTTTTGGACGAATGAAGTATAAATGATGTGAGCTTTGTTGAACTTCTTTCGAAGGACACTGAATCGTTTGAACACTACGGAAAATTCAAAAAGCTTTTCCTCCACCTTGGGATTACAAACTACTTTGTTCATATTGTAAGCTTTGTTAATCTTCTAAAGAGTAGTTAGGAATTGATGTAGAAGGTTAGATTTGTAGTTTAGAATTGAGTCGGTCGTTGGTGATCGAATGAGTAGTTTGCATTATGTACGTGTTGTAGTTTGGATGAGTAGTTTGAAGAATTACAAACTACTCTGGCATTTTCTAATTATAATCTACTTAGTAGTTTGGAATTTTCTGTTATGTATTTTGGGATTGAACAAGTAGTACGGAATATGTAGCTGAGGTAGTTTGGTATTGAGTCAGTAGTTTGGAATCAGTAGGTGTCCATTTTCATAAATAGCATTTGTTGTAGTGATCGTCTATGTTATTCTATTTTAAGATGTTATTTCATAATTACAAAGTACTATTTTGGAAAATTACGAACTACGTAGTTGATATTGGGAACTTTGTTAGAGTAGTTTTGAATTGAGTTAGAATTTTAGATTTGTAGTTTGGAATTGAATCAGTCGTTGGGGATTGAATGAGTAGTTTACATTATGTAGTAGTTTGGATAAGTAGTGTGAAAATTAGAAACTACTCTCTCATTTCGTAATTACAGACTACTTAGTTTTTTGGAATTATATGTTATGTATTTTGGAATTGAATAAGTAGTTTGGAATATGTAGTTGAGGTAGTTTGGAATTGACTCAGTAGTTTGGAAGATGTAGTTTAGATTTATAGCTTGCATAGATATCATTTATCGTTGTGCTCGTCGATGTTATTTTGCTTAAAATTGTCATTTTGTAATTACAAACTACTCTGTTAAATATATATTTGAAACTTAACGTTTTGTATTTTACTCAGGGTACTAGAGGACGAATGGGTGGCGAACGGGGACTTTGACGGGTTCGGCACCTGACTGCTCCATTACATCGACGCGATGAACGGCCGAAATATTCGCGTCTTTTCGGACACCGGCTTATCGGGAGCTAGTGCTTGAGTTCTTCACCTCATACCAGGAGACCGATGACGGGGGTTTTAATGTCCGTTTTGGGGGAATTGGGCACCGGATCGATCAGGGGGTGCTCCAAGAGGTGCTCGGGCTTAACTGCCAACAGTACTCGTACACGCAGTTGAGTGGTTTTCATTCGCATGAGTTTTGGGGGAGTATCACGGCCGGACGTGGTACCCGGGATCGATACTCGGCTTCGGCGATCGTCGACTTGGCACTGCTTGGGGCTTA
>BMAC01000114.1:1136814-1154279 GCA_014905375.1 Phtheirospermum japonicum
GACGTGGTACCCGGGATCGATACTCGGCTTCGGCGATCGTCGACTTGGCACTGCTTGGGGCTTACAAATTCTTTGCCCACGTCCTGATGGGCAAGCATGAAAGCACCAACCTCACTCAGGATGAGATTTACGTGCTTTGGTGCCTATGCAATGGACATCCGGTCCCATTATTCCCGTTGATCCGAGGACAGATTCGAGGGATTTGGAAGATGAGGGGAGGAAGCGTTGCCCGAGTCGGCATGGGGCCGATGATCACCGTTCTTGCCCGCTACTTAGGGTTTGGGCCGAGGCAGCCAACATGACAAGCGTCGATCTTATGGAGTTGGCGTTCAAAACGCCAAGAGTCCCGACGAACCCGGCGAACCCAAATCCTAGATGCCAACGCCATCGGGAGAATGAACAAGGCGAGGCCGGCGACGTCCCGAACACCGGTTCGGGCGCGCATCACGGAGCAAGAACGAGCCAAGCGGCAATCCCGCAGTACGGAGGACCGAGCACTGGCTCAGGTCCCGAGATGGGTTGGAACGACTTCCAACAGGTCGTGTTTTCCCGCTTCGACCAGCTCAACACCCGTTTCGACCGGCTCCACGAGGGGCAGGAAAGGAACGACCGAGCTTTTCGGGGCCTCCATAGCCGGCTCCTTTTAGTCGAGAGTCGGATGCGTCGGTTCGAGGACGACAGCGATGATGACGGCGGCGAGGGCGGAAACGGCGACGATGAGGAGGAGGAGGAAGACGAGGCCGCGACCCTCCGTGCCCGACCTAGGAGACGTCGTTAAATCTCCTAGATTATCCTTTGTTTATTATTTTTGTGTGTTATTTTGTTTATCTTTCGATTATGTTCTTTTATTTCTCGTCTCGACTCTTGTAAAAATAAAAAAAAAATATAAAACAAATCAAAAATAAAAAAAATCCTTTTAATTGATTTCGTTTTTGTATATAGTTTAATTTCATTTCGTTGGAATATATTCTCAAAATTTAAGACAAATTTGAAAAATAAAATCCAAACAAATTAGGAAATTCAAAAACTCAAAAAGATTTTCGTTTTTTTAAATAGGTTGTTTTTGTGCAAATTCTCCACCTTACCTTACCTTGTAGATAGCTAGTTTCTTGCCTCGGCTCCCGGCGACGATCTTTGCACAGCCACGTCGACACAAGCTCAGACATAGGGGCGTTCTCTTTTCCCTACACCTTTTTACTGCTTTTCTTAGCTTAAATACGCAATGAGGGCATTGCTAGGTTTTAAGTGTGGGGTGGTTAGAGTTCGTCCTAGGTTTTTAGGTTTTTAATTTTGTCGAATGCTTGCTTGTGTTAATTTGAGTAACGTGTGTGCTATTATTGCTTGGACCCTTGGCAAAGTGACGCGGTTTTTATGATTTGTTANGGCGAGGGCGGAAACGGCGACGATGAGGTGGAGGAGGAAGACGAGGCCGCGACCCTCCGTGCACGACCTAGGAGACGTCGTTAAATCTCCTAGATTATCCTTTGTTTATTTTATTTTGTTTATTGTTTTTGTGTGTTATTTTGTTTATCTTTCGATTATGTTCTTTTATTTCTCGTCTCGACTCTTGTAAAAATAAAAAAAATCCTTTTAATTGATTTCGTTTTTGTATATAGTTTAATTTCATTTCGTTTGAATATATTCTCAAAATGTAAGACAAATTTGAAAAATAAAATCCAAACAAATTAGGAAATTCAAAAACTCAAAAAGATTTTCGTTTTTGTAAATAGGTTATTTTTGTGCAAATTCTCCACCTTACCTTACCTTGTAGATAGCTTGTTTCTTGCCTCGGCTCCCGTCGACGATCTTTGCACAGCCACGTTGACACAAGCTCAGACATAGGGGCGTTCTCTTTTCCCTACACCTTTTTACTGCTTTTCTTAGCTTAAATACGCAATGAGGGCATTGCTAGGTTTTAAGTGTGGGGTGGTTAGAGTTCGTCCTAGGTTTTTAGGTTTTTAATTTTGTCGAATGCTTGCTTGTGTTAATTTGAGTAACGTGTGTGCTATTATTGCTTGGACCCTTGGCGAAGTGACGCGGTTTTGATGATTTGTTAGGGTGTTTAGTTTTTCGATCGAATATAGTGGACTTAGGTGGTTTAACTTGTTGGGATCTCCGTTCGGTTTTAYCTTCGTGCTATCCTTGTGCTCGTTTAGAACTAGTGCCTCGACTAGCCCTCGTCATCAAACACTCTCTATAGGTRTTTGTTTTGTAATTTGGAGTCGTCAATTGCTCCACGTGCTCGATCGTGAATTTTGTAAGTTGCTAGTAGCAACGAATGATCGGAGTCGTTGAAAGTTTCGTATTTTCATTTTTATTTGCTATTTAAGTACCTTACGTCTATGGTACCAGGAAAGAGAAAAATAAAAATAAAAATAAAAATAGACGAATAAACAAGGATACGTTATAAATCCTTGAAGTTGTTGAGTAGCACATTTTTCCCTTTTTCCGATTTTAGTATATTTGTAAAGAGATGTGTAAATGATCTTGGCTAGTAGGGAGCCGATTAACGATTCGAGCGTGGATAGACCTTAGCCGGGGCAAGGACGGGGGGACCGACTTGGTGAATTGCTTAAGTTCTTTTAGGGTTCGGAAGTCGATCTAAATTTCCTTAACAAAGCACATTGTCGTCCTTTTAGCCGAAGCTAACAAGKAACGTAGCGTACATCGTCTCTATTTAACTTTTATGCATTAGTTACGATTGGGCGAGGGTAGTTTTGTAATTTTACGTTAGTTTTGCTTGAGGACAAGCAACCGTTCTAAGTGTGGGGTGGTTGATTTGCACGTTTTTGTACATATTTTTCTCACCGTTTTTGTATCACGTTGCGTGTGTTTTGCTTGCTTTTAGGTGTTTTAGGAGTCGAGTTGGCCGTTTTTTGTTATTTCTAGGTTTTCTTAGTTTTTGTACGTTTTTTATTAGTTTTCGTAGTTTTTCACTCTTTCGTTTTTCTCTTGGCCGTAGGACGTCCAAGCGGGGAACACGCTCGTTTGATATCGTTTTCACTCAACTCAGGAATTGGGCGGACAAGCAAGGAAGCGCAACGGACGGGGCTCGATAAACCGGCAGACGTAAAAAGAATGAGAAATCGAGCCGGGTGCAGCATTTCAGTCGACCGACTGGAAGTTCAGTCGATCGACTGCCCTTCTAGTCGATCGACTGAACCCCCAAAATCGACTGCATTCCAGGGACTTTTGGCCATTTTGGACAACGCATTCGATCGACTGCCGACGTGGCCGATTGACTGCAGTTGATCGACTGGAATCCCCCGAGATCGACTGGATTCCAGGGCTTCTGGCAGTTTTGACAGCGCAATTGATCGACAGACGACTTGACCGATCGACTGCCAGTCGATCGACTGCTTTACAGTCGATCGACTGAAAAGCAGATTTTTCGCCACTTTTGGACGATTTTGTCCCTTTGTGAAGGATTAAAGGACCAYACGTCATTTCACTGAGAATCAACTTGCAGCTGAGGACTTTTCCTCCCAGGAAGCTCCTTCAACCCAACAACAAAAATATTTTCCTTTTCATCAATTTAAATTCTAGTAATTAGTTAGTTTATTAGCTCTAGTTTAGTTAAGTGTTAGATCTTTATTAACTAGTTGTTCAAGCTTTGGTTTGGCATTTCTTTTGTGAAGAACCCTTCAAGTTTCCATTTCCATTTGAAGCTTTTGTGGGATCATACATTTGGTAATATCTTTCTATAATATAGTTTTATTTTCATGTTATTTCTTTTAATCTTGTGTTGATGCTTGGATCATAGTTTAGTTGCTATTTTGATTATCAAAACTTTCATTTTCATTTTATAGKTTTCTASCTTTTGAACTTATGCTTTTAAGTTGTTTAGTTGTTTAGATCAATTTCTAAGTTTTTAGAAGTTTTATATAATCTTCCCTTTTTAAACTTTGATTTTTCTTAAATTAATGTTGACTTTTTCAAATAAGCATGACTTTAATTTTCCCTCCATTTTCTTTAATTTAAATTATAAGTTTTCTTAGTTAACTAGTTTAGATTAATCGTTTTTAAAATAAGCTTTAATTTCCTTTTCGTATTTTAATGCTTTCAAAACTCTTATTTCAATTTAAGTTTAGTTATAAAAACTCAAACCAAATCAATGACTACTGCTTTGCTAGTTTAGACTAGTTTAATCTCAATAGACAATAAGAGCAAATAAGAAACCGATAAGCCGATAGCATCCATCCTCGAGAGGCACGACTCGGGAAGAACTCGTCGCCCTACAAACTGGCTCCGTACTCTTGCGGAGATGGATTCTCAAAATAGCGCGTCGAGAATTCATCGATCAAGTAACTTGTCATGTAATTGTGAACAGGTAGTATGCGGATGTTGTTGAGCAGGTAGTGCATGCCGTAACACAAGCACATCCTACGAGTAATCCGGATCTACATGTTGCCCGTACTCCAGAAGCGGTCAATGAGACAATGGTGGATCCAAATTCAATGATAAGGAGGATAAAGAGAAAACATAGGAAAGTTGTGGTTGATGATGACTTCGAGTACGGGCCAAACCCACCCCAATGAGAAAAGCAAGTGTCGTCTGTTTCAAGTGATGTGGGGAAGTATAAAGATAAAGTTGGTTTTCTACAGATGCTTGACCAAAAATATTTTGGGCATTGCGCACAATACTTGTCCGACAAATGCCTGAATGTTTTCCTAGATAAATACAACAAGGGTCCTAAGTATGTAAAATACCACTCTCTCTTTTCCCTTATAAAATTAAGCGCATTTCAAGTGATTTTCTTTTTTAGCGAAAAAGTTTACCACGATGAAGAATCTGTTGTCCTTGTAACGGTGAAACCAATCATGGAAATTCTGAAGGGAGTGTACATCAGCAACTGCGTAAGTGTATCTGGCCGGATAAATGATAACTCTTATAATCTATATTATTAGATTTGGTGCGAGATTCAATAATACCAATTTTTCTGTCATGTTGTTCAATTCTATGTATTCCTATTTACATGAAACAGGTCGTTGATGCTTGCGGAGCACATTTGATGAGAACTTATAGAGCAAGGAAAAAAGTTATGATTGTTCGTGCGGATTGTTGGGTAAGAATCTTCGCATGCAGTAGTAATGATTAAGCTTTAATCTGTTTATAAGTTGGAATATGTAGTTTAGATTTATAATAAACTAATCTCTTGAAAAATTGCATTTTGAATAAGTAATTTTGTTAAGTAGTTTGTACGGTAGTTTGGAATAATTACAACTTACTCTATCATTTCATTGTTTAGAATTGAGTCAGTATTTTGGAATATGTAGTTTAGCTTTATAGCTTGCATAAATAGCATTTGTCGTTGTGCTCGCCGTTGTCATTTTTCTTGAAATTATCATTTCGTAATCACAAACTACTCTGTTAAAAAAATGAAAACTTCATAGTTTATGTTGCGGAGTTTGTTAAAATTCTCAAGAGTAGTTTGTAATTGAATCAGAAGTTTAGGAATTTAATGAGTAGTTTGGGATTTGTTGCTAGATTTGTAGCTTTCATAATTAGCATATGTCGTTGTTCTCTTTGATGTCATTTAACTTGATTCTGCATAATTCTGGCTATTTTATGCAGACTCGTACGTGCGGTTTAGTAGAGAACAATTGATAAATGAAGTTGTGTTAGCGTCACGGGACGAGGAGGCACTAATTTTATTTCCAATTTTGTCCACGGGTAACAATAGTGGTTTGGGCGCCAACCACTGGATATTGTTGGTTTTGGACGTAGCGAATGAGCATTTGAGGTTTTACAATTCAAAGAGGCCCCGTAAAAGCACTAAAAAAGATAAGTGCCTTGTCAACGCGGTGAAATTGGTACGTTGTTGTAATTTAGTCTTGCATAATAAACTAGTTTTTAAAAAAAATTAGAAACTATCTTTTCAAAATACAAAATTAATCTTGGATACATAGCTTGGTACTGAAACAGCAGTTTGTGTTTGGGTGACTCATTAGTATGAAATTGGAAGATTGTTAGAAGTAGAACAATTTCTTACATTTTCACACGTGTGCCTACTTCAATTCAAAACTACTCTAAACAATAAACTAGTTTTATAAAATTCAGAACTATCATTTCAAAAATAAAAAACTACTCTTGAATAAATTTCTTAGAATTGAATCAGCAATTTTGAAAAATTCAAAACTACTTCTGAAACATTCAAAACCACTCTATTCAATTTAAATAAAGTAGTTTTTGACTGGGTGATTCAACAGTAGTCATTAATTATGGCATATGGAGTGTAAAATATGAAATCAGTCAAACTGTTGTGTTTTTTGTGAATGCAGAAGACGATCATTGACGCTAAGTCGGAGGAAAATGCAAAAGTAAACCTCCAGTTCTCAACGCAACAATGTGAACTATCTCTAATCCCGGTTAATGGGTTACCATCGCAAGGGCAGACGTAAGAAATATAAGAATCTAAATACTTTTTATTGAAATTATGTAAAAAACATTTTATTGAACGATAAAAATATTTGTGTGTATTCTAGAGGAGTGACTATGTGATGTTTACATGCTAGTTTATGAAGCATGTAGTGTTGAACCAAGACTTTCCCGTGGCCTTTCACATTGATGTCATGAATAGGTTCAAGGCTGAAGCCATTGAATCAATAGTTGGCCCTAGTTTGTAATAAAACTATGAACTACGTTATGTCGTCGAATCTGGTGTATTGTTTTTTTTGTCTTTCATCGATGAGAGTGACTTGTAGGTTGGTTTCTATTTTATGCATTTAAAACGATTGAGTTCCGAGGGGTTTTTTTGATGGTGCACAAACTTGATGTACAGGTTTTTGTTGGAAACATTTTAAAATAATACATTATGTTGCATGATTTTCTCTTGTCGTCCAAAAGCTACGGTATTTTATGAATTATCTTGAATCATTTAAACCAATTGTGTCAGTTTAGAAATACTTGGATACTGTTAAAAATCACGAACTACTCTGTTAAAAATTTCGAACTACTCTGTTAAGAAATCACGAACTACTATGTTAAAAATCACGAACTACTATGTTAAAATTTCTGAACTACTCTGTTAAAAATTCCGAAGTACTCTGATAAGAATCACGAACTACTCTGTTAAAAGTCACGAACTACTCTGTTAAAAATTGCGAACTACTCTGTTCGAAATTCCAAAATACTCTATTAAGAATCACGAACTACTCTGTTAAAAATTCTGAACTACTTTGTTAAAAATCACGAACTACTCTGTTCAGACTGTGAACTCTGCCAACATTATTAAAAAAGATGAATATAATTGTGAACTACCTTTGTTTACTCATGTATATAATTACGAACTAGTCTAGCGACTGTAACAGCTACTAGTGACAAATTACAAATTACTTAGTTTGGGTAGCGACCTATGTTAAAATTATGAATTGAGATGTATATAATTACGAACGATCTTTGTCTAGTCATGTAATAGTGTGTTTCGTATTTAGTCAATAATGAACAGCGACAATTTTCATCTATGTGAGAATTGTTTGAAAAACTATTAAATAACTAATTGCAAACTACTTTATGCGAATTATGAACTAGACTGCATAGCTATTTCCAACTACAATGAAAATTTCTAAACAAACTGCAAATACTCAACGGAAAAAAACAAACTACTACTAAATATAAAATCTGAACAAGACAGCGGTAATGCAATATAACACAATGAAACTATTGGTTCAATAACTTTCAATAGACTATATGTCATAATGTAGTTTGAGACTACTCCTTAACAAACCACGTTTAATAATGCATCATAGTGTTTCTTGGATAAATTAAAAAACATTAATAAACAGAAAAAGGCTTGGTGTGTGTGTTCACTTAAGTGGTTCGGTGCAACTTTTCTTGTTATAATTCCCAACACGACCACATCTTCCACATTTAGTTATTCTTGGTATGTGCTCGCCTTGTGACAGAATCCTTTTCTTCCTTGGTCTTCCAGGTGGCCGTTTAGTCATCAGTGGAATGATTGTTCGTGTGTCGTTGGGTTCTTGTGACCTTCCAGACATTGGAACCGGCTGAATATGATATGAGTAACAACGTACGTACACATCGACGTGGTAAAACTCATCCACGTATGTTGAAATAGTCCTGTCGGTGCGCAAGATGCATGCCAAAGCATGTGAACATGGAAGTTCGCAAATTTGCCATTGTCTACATGTGCATGTTCGGTAATCGAGTTTCACCTCCACCGATGGATTGTTTTGCACTTCAAAAACTGACTCCGATGACTGAGTTACTGGCCACAACCTTGCTTTATCGATGAGTAATTGAAGCTTTTTGACAATCGAAGGGCACAAATCAGTCGTCCATGCCTTGTACACGCTTTCCCTTGCTTATAAATGCAACCATAAATGTTAAAAATTAGAAATGATAAAATCGCCCAACTTGTACATGGATTTAACAAGAGAGGGAATTGGCAATTTATAAATAAAAATGATGAAAATTTGATTACCACTGATTTGACCCATCAATTTGATCCTTATGGTGTCGACAAGGTTATTGATTGGAAGATTTCTTTCCTCTAACACTCATTTATTATATGACTCAGCCGCGTTTGAGCTCATCTCCCCTATCGTCTGCCCCGAAAATAAGCATTGGCCCATTGTGTAACATCCATGTTTTTGAGGAAATTCCTAGCTGCATCTCCCCCCTCTTTAATAAATTTTCCCTTATAATCCTCGAACAATTCAACCGTAGATGCATATGCTGCATTTTTAAGAAGCCACTCTAGTCGACCACGCAAACTCTTTGAGTAGTTCCTACCTCGATATGTATATTTAAGGTTTGTAATCAAGTGGTTCAAACAATGTCCGTGTGGGTTTTCGGGGAACTCCTTACTCATAGCATCAAGAAGGCCAGGGTTCCTATCAGACACAAATGTCACTTCACGATACGGCGACAAGATTTCTTCAAATTCGCCATGAACCAATGCCACTTAATTGAATTCTCCGAGTCAACTATCGCAAACGCTACGTGGTACAACCCTACGAGTAGAACAATCAAAAAGACTATGATACACTCTAAGTATACACAAGTCTGATACAATCATATAACGGGATAAATTGTGAAAATTTGTGTAATCATAAACAATAATATGATCTTGAGCTAATATGAAATACAAAAGTAGAACACGAAGTTTTATTGTGGTAAATAGTGAAATACTATGCAATCAAAAAATACTAGTTCATAAATTACAGTACGAGTAGTTTAATATCATAAGTTTAGTTTGTAATAAAATTGGGAACTACTCTGACATAGGGAACAATAATACTAAACTACACTGACATAAAAATCAGACTCAAATGTAGGCCATACGAGGTGTTTAATATCAGAGGTTTGTTATGAAACAAAATCGCGAACTACTCTTACATATGGAACAATAATATTAAACTACACTCCCGTAGAAATCAGACTCACATGTACGCAGTACGAGGTGTTTAAGATCATATGATTGGTTTGCATGGTAATTTCGAACAACTCTGACATATGGAACAAAAATAATAAACTACACTGCCATAAAATTCAGGTTCGCATGTAGGCATTACGAGTTGTTTAATATCATAGGAAGAGTTTGCACTGTTATTGCAGACTACTCTGACATATGGAATCATAATACTAAACTACACTGGCATAAAATCCAGGCTCGTGTGTAGGGAAACTAAGGCTAATCCATCAGAACATGTGGTTGAAAGAATATTACCAAATGAGAATAATTTTACCATTATCTCCATCCTTTGCTGTATCCCCGAGAAGGTGACCCTTGAAATTACCTAACAAGTGTGTTCCATCGATGAACATCATAGGTCAAAAAAAATTAAACCCTTCAATACATGACGTAAATGAAACAAACATCCTTGTGAAACGGTCATTTGGATCGTCAACATCCAAAATAATGTGTGACCCAGTGTTGGACTTACGAAGACAATCGACATAGAAGTTCAATCCCTAAAATGAATCTCCGATGTCCCCAAGAACACATTGTTTGGCTTTTTCCACGGCAAGATACGCCATTTTGTAAGTAATTGATAAACCATATTTACTGGAGAACAACTTCACAACATCAATGGGGCGAGTGCCCAAAGCCTGTCGAACATCTACTAATATCAATAAGGAAATCAGATCAGAATTAATCCGATTGTGTTCAAGTGATGGGAAACAAGATCCACACGTGTGTGTGTGTGTGTGTGTTGTTTATTATTCTTACATCAAAAACCCATTAACATGTTCGGTAGACGCATGAACATACCAAGTGCAATTATGGTCTGAGCATCTAGTTGTGACCCTATCCGTGTCATTCTTCAGAAATTCAAATTCGAAACCATCGCCGATTGTCGTCTTACGTAATGCAATCCTGAATTCTTTCACCCCACCCTCGTACTTTTGTCCGACAGTTGATACCTCTCTGTACCAATCAGCAGTTGATTCTTGGTTTGGCTCGGGACCAAGGTTGACAAAATGTCCTCATTATTCGAATAATTCAGAGCAGTTTGGGCTCCGGTTTCAACGAGATTGCTTGAAATATTGACTCTAACTCGAACTAACCCGAACGATATTAACAAATTAAACATCATTTTGAAATCGGTCTCATTGCCAAGGACACACATTGGACATTCCGGGATGGAATAATGCATTTTCATATTCATAGTCTCTAGTTCACTCCAGTATACTTAGACTCTCATAACAAGGTCATCAAAAGAGAATCCGGTCTCTGCGTCAACTACGAGCGTCTCCCCGGCATAATTACGTAGAACAATGATACCTCCATAGTCAGCCAAATCTACATTAAATATATAACAAATGTTAGATTATCATAAACTAAATTATAAATTAAATAGCAAAAACTAGTTACAACGGGACGATAGTTGAAATATAATTACAAACTAATTTTAAAAAATTTGCCACTACACTAACCAAAAAACCATTATTCAAAACTACTACAAGAAATAAGTACTTCGCATTACGGAATAAGGTTGTAGTTGAATACTTACAAACTAATTTATGTAATTTATAATTTATTATTCCAAGCTACGTTTACAAAGTTTATGTAATTTGTAATTTCTAATCCCAATCTACATTAATGCACCCCTATAATTCTAAACATATTTTCTGTAGTTTAGAATCTCAAAGTATAGGTGTTAATATTCATAATTTAAAAATAAATAAACAAAACAAAAGAGTATATTTAACATGGATTTTAAAGCTGCTGATTTAATCCCCCTGAATTAAAGCAGGAAAAAGTTCATACAAGAACAAATCTGAATTGATCATAATGTGTTCCGCACAGCACACTGCGAGTTGACATGGCCAGTTTCGAGAAAAATGTTACACGAAGAGGAAATAAATATGAAAATAGAACGTCCGGATCACATCCACTTAATCTGCATCCATTTCTTCAAGTGCAGCTTTAGCGGCTGTCTTGGCTTCCTCTAATAGATCCTCCGGGACCTTCTGCTGCTGACGGTTGGACTCATCACACACCCAACTCATTTCCAACTCAAATGCCTTGTCTTTTGCCTCATCATGTACCCCATAAATAATTTTAGCCACCTCAATAACCCCTTGTCGGCATGTCATTTCAGAAAGCTTCAATTTCTCAATCTCCGTTTTAGCAGCCTGCCTTCCCTTCCCAATGGCAGCACCAAAGTACCTATAGGAAACTCCAGATGGTTCAACCATGTACAACTGCGGCCCATCTCTATCGTTACCTCCCAAAATCACTCCACATCCAAAAGTCCTGAGCCACCAGTAGAGTGTGCACAAATGCACATAACTAGCTACACGCTGAGCGAGTTCTTGTACAAGAATTTGTTCACCATACACTCTCATAACTAGTTGCTTCAGATTTTGCTCTTGCCACAATCTGCCTGCCATCTGCAGCTAGTCCAGCAACAGCCATGCTGGAGTGGCGATGAACGGCATGGATTCTTCTGTTGGAACCGGGAAGCATCATCTTCGATGCAATCAGTTTCTCCACTCCCATAACAACGCCGTATTTGCATCTGATCGCAACCACGGTGCCGATGTTATCGACTGCCTTGGTGGCGTATTCGATCTAGAAAACGCGGTCGTCCGGCGAGAATGTCGTCACCGATAGATCGTAGCCTGTGCCTATGCTTCTCATTTTTCCCTTTTCAGTATTTTCCGCTGCTCGTTTCTTTTACTGTGATGCTCTTTCTTAGTCTCACTGTTGTTTCTTGAGTTCAATTTATGGCTACTGGATTTGCAATTAAATTGAGAAATAAATGATTAGACCAAATAAAATTAGAAATCATGAAAAAAAAACAAAAAGAAAAAGAATCTCATTCCTGCTTTCTTTTTAACTCCTTATTATAATTCCAAACTATATAAAGGTAATTTAATAATCCAAACTACATTAACCATATAACTGTGAAAAAGCCGTCTAACATTTATAATCCCAAACTACTATGTTGAAAATTGCATTTAAAGATTACGAACTGCTCTATAAAAAAATAATAAACTACATAAAACACATAAATGTTAAACTGTCGTCTAACATTTATTCTTCCAAAATACTCTGTTGAAATTTGCAACGTAAGATTATGAACTACTCTATTAAACAATTGCAAACTACATAAACTACAAAGCTGTTAAACTACTCTATTAAAAATTCAAAAGGCCATCTAACATTTATAATTCTTAAAATACTCTGTTGAAAATTACAATTAAAGATTAGGAACTACTCTGTTAAACAGTTGCAAACAACTAATTTGTACATAATTGTATGTGATTTTCGTGTATTTTTGCATCTTGTGTTGTTTGCTTTTAGGGTTTTTAGGTTTATCTTTTTGTCATTTTTCTTTCTTTTGATGTTTTTCGTTTCGTTTGGTGTTTAATGTGTTTCTACTTTATTTTATATGAAATAACCTAATATTACTTAATTTCTGGTTTCAGCTTCAATACAAAGATGATGAGACGCACGATGTGTTGCTGACGCCCACAGCCAGCGCTGCGTCGATGCTGGGAGACGCCCGCATCGGTCGATGATAGGTCGACGCATAGCTGCAGTAGCGTCGATCCTAGCTCCGTCGATCGACGCACCTGTAGACGCAACTTGCAGTCGCATCGATCCTAGCTCCTTCGTGCGACACACCTGTAGATGCAACTTTCAGTCGCATTGATCCGTGCACGCGTTGGTCGACGCGAGCATCCTGACTCGCGTCGACGTCGACACTCGGACCGCGTCGGTCGATGCACCAGCGGTTTGGTGGTTATTTGTGGGAAAATCTATAAATACCCGGTGGTTTCTTCATTTATTCATCAGCCAACTTGGGGAAAAGGTTTCAAATATATTAGATTCCTCAAGTGATGTTCCATTTTAATTACACTGAAGTTTTCGGTAGATGATCACGTCGTTCTTCCTTTTCTACTACATTCGTCGTTTTAATTCATCGTTTCGTTGCTGAAGATCATTCGACTATTATTATTATTGTCTGAATCATAGTTTCCTGCACTTTAATTTACCTTTATTTGGCTTTTAATATTGTATATCCATTCGATTTCTTATTAGTTTAATAACTCAAGTACGATTTACTTTTAATTCGCTAGTTCAATTATGTTTGTTTTCTCGTTTTATAAATTCTAGTTTATATCGCTTTCAATTAGGTTTTAATTTCCATGTGCTTGTTTTCAAATTCGTAATTATAAAAAATAATATCCTGAAAATGGATCATGTGTTTAGTTTTAGAATTGTTGAACAAACATTTATCGACGCCGATTGCAATTCCTTGTGATTCGACTCGAGTCCATATTATCGCCTACAATAGCTCCGTTCTCTTGCGGACGAGTTTTTAACTTTTAAAGCGAAAAAGTTCGATTCAAAATTCGGCACCGTTGTCGGGGAATTGACAAAGGCTGTCCAAAAATGTTTGTTCGTATATATTTTATTTAGTTCTTTTAATTTGTGTTCTTTTGTCTCGACTATTTTATTTGTTTGTTAGTGAATGCAAGGACGTAGGTCCTTTGGTGGAGAGTTAGTTCCTTTAATCGACAACATTCACCGGGTAAATCGAGCAAAACTTACATCATTAGCAGAATCATCAATGGATCCGCCTGGAGCAAATCCTACATAACCGAACCCGCTAGAAACTCAAAATGAACAAAATAATGTACCAAATCCACCACCGTTTAATCAAGACTATTTCAATCAACATGTTAACAATCACGGCATGCAACTGAATCAACAACAAGTGCCTTACTTCTTTCATCAACAACCGTTTAATCAACAACAACAATATCATCCGCCTCGAGGCCCGTACGTACCACTTCACAGGCCATTCCGTCAACATGAGCCTCAGTCGGCTCGTATGCGTGAATTCGCTCGGTCTGTGATTGGTCCTTCAACATCATGAATTCGTCTAGGCCCAGCGGCCCGAGATTATGAGCTCAAGGCCACTCATTTCAATCTTTCGCCCTCTTTCTACGGGCTTCCTAATGAAGATCTGATAAATTTTATTCGGAAATTCTATTCGGTTATCCAAACGTTTCCATTGCAAGGACTTTGTGAAGAACAGTTGAAAATGAGGTGTTTTCCTTATACTTTGAAGGACCGTACTGAGAATTGGTTTTTATCTTTGGAACGTGATTCTCTTACAAATTGGGACATGGTGTATGATCATTTCATGGGGAAGTATTATTCGAACCAAACGACGGCTCAACTCCGAGTGAAGATAGCGTCGTTTAATCAAACTGAAGGAGAAACATTCCATGAAGCTTGGGAGCATTTTAAGGGACTTTTGACGCAGTGCCCACATCATCATTATCCGCCCGAGCTCGTCAACCAATTCTTTTACGATGGGATTATTCTTACGTTTCAGTATATGCTAGACAATGCAGCAGGGGGAGAGATCGGATCATGAACTGATCAGGAAGTTTGGTACATATGCGAGTCAATAAGCTACAATTCTCAACAAAAAAGTTCATGACCAAAGAAAGTAGTTGTTCATGAGATCGAGATGTCACAATCATTCCCTGTTGATACACAGAGACTTGTCAAGTTAACGAGGCAAGTGGCCTCATTGCAAACCCAAAACACGCTTTTATCTCAAGGCATTTCTCAACCATTAGAGACATGCGACATTTGCGGGGTGTACGGGCATGGAGCAATACATGCCAAGCAACATTTGAACCAACCGAGGAAAATAATGAACAAGCACTTGCTATTCAAGGCTTTCAAGCAAATCAACAAGGGCAAGGATATCAGAATCATAACCCACGAAATAATAATTCACTTTCGAACACTTACAATTCGGAATGGAGGAATCATCCATATTTCTCGTGGTCGAACAATCAACAGGTGGCGAATCCGACACCGAACCCAAGGCCACAAAACAACTTTATTCCCAAACAGCCATATCAACAACAATGGGGACAAGGTCAATTTTCATTCTCAACTCGACCATTGCAATAATCACAACTGCCAAGGCAAGGACAAAGACAAGGTCAAATACATTATCCTCCACCTCCACCGACTCAAGCGCCCATTTCACCAATGCTCGAGGAGACATTGCGTACATTCATGCAACGCACTGAGTCAACATTGTAACGCACTGACAAACGGATGGACAAGCTTGAAACGGCCCTTGGCCAACTTTCCAAGCAAGTAGGAAAGAACGAGCATGGTAAGTTGTCGAGTCAATCCTCGCAAGCACAAGCCATCACGGTGTTTAGAAGTGGGCGAGTTGTGAATAATAACGTTGCATCTCCCGATGAGAACTCTAACCAATCACAAGTTCAAACCAATGGAGAGAGCAAGAAACCGAATGAGAACGTAGGCGAGGAGGAAACCATTACCCATTCTCTGGATAATGTTGAAAAGGAAGTCGAGCCCAAGAAGACTCTTCACTAAGCATATAATCCATATCGGCCTCCCATTCCATATCCAGGTCGTCTTCGAGAAGAAAAGCAAGATAAGTAATTTCTTAACATTTATAATATGCTTTCCAAGGTTAACGTTAATTTGCCTTTGCTTGATGTTATAAGAAACGTTCCTGCATATGTTAAGTTCTTCAAAGACTTAGCATAAAAGAAAAAAGAAGATTTTTTTAAAAATGAAGAAATTTGCATTTCAAATGCGGCGAGCGTGATCTTACGAAATCCCCTTCCCCCAAAGGAAAGTGACCCCGGGAGTTTTTGTATTAAAATTACTTTGGGAAATGGAAAATAAACTCGGGGTATGCTTGATCTTGGGGCGGGAATAAATTTAATGCCTTTGTCTATTTTTGAGCAGTTTGATTTAGGTGCACTTAAGCCAACAAATATGCGACTTCAATTGGCAGATCGGTCGGTTAGGTACCCGAGGGGAATTGTCGAGGGCGTTTTCATGCAATTTGGGAACCTTATCGTACCCGTTGACTTCGTGATTTTAGACGTGGGCGGAGTTTAAGATGATAACCGAGAGCTTACGATTTTGCTGGGTCGACCCTTTATGGCCACGACTGTTTTGCATGTAATTGTGGTGTTTGTCTCGTGTTTTTAATTAATATTTTATGTTAATTTTAGTAGTTTTTGAGTCGAGTTTTGTTAGTTTTTTCGTGTGTTTTCTCGTTTTGATGTTTTTCGTGTTTCTTATTGATTTTCTACTTAATATGGTTATTTTAATCTTAATTAATTAATTAATTCTATATTTAAATTAGGTATTTTGAAGTATTCTAGTCTTCATATGGTCGAGCATGGGCTTACGATATATGAATAGTTGGCTTTAGGTCACGTGGGAGATTGTTAGAATAAGGTGACCAACAAGCCAACTTGTGGCTGTGGTCTGACCATTCTCTTATAAAACAATCGGTTTTTATTCGTTATAATATCTTTTATACTTATTGGCATTCCATATCTTTTATCCCATGCTAGTTGCATAGGTATGGTCCTGATGAAGTTACTTTATTACGGTGGATTGGTCTAGCAGAACCGTGAGATAATCCAGCACGTAATGTAACTCGTCGAACTTGTTCCTAGTCAAAGGGTTACGCCATAATGAGGATACAGGCCTTTCCCATTAAGACTAGTACTTAGTGTATGTGGACCGCGTCTCATCGGTCACGGTGTCTGGACATCGACATACATCAGTAGGTGCTCATAAGATGAGTTCACTGAACTCCCTCGCCTAGAAATCTCTAAGTGGTTRCCACTCATCGAGTAGATGATTTCTATGGTATAGCGTACAACATTAATCCTTAAGACCCAGAACTCACCGTGACTTCACTAGAGGACAGGCTATGTTGTGACCTGTCTCTGTGTCTCCTTGGAGGCCGGTTCAAGATTAATCCGTTCGTGTGCTGACTTAGAGAAACACATTTCTCTAAACACCCCACTATCAGCTCTGGGCCAGAGACTCCGAGGATTTATCAACCATCAGAACACACAGGACATCCATGACTTATCATGCATCCGAATCCCCTACTACCATGCACAGACTTCCCACTAGATTCCCGACTATGCGAACGTTGCCCCTTTTGATC
>BMAC01000114.1:1155500-1210507 GCA_014905375.1 Phtheirospermum japonicum
CAAACACCACACACAAACTATACATATTCACATATATAATATGAACCGTACAACTGCACACATTTACCTCTTGGCAATAAATGCATGAATATATTGATGTGTGTTTGTAATCTGGGTTTATATATATGTGTGATATGTATATTTGTGTGTGGTGTTTGAAATGCATGAATATACTGCTGTGTGTTTGTAATCTGGGTTTATATATATGTTTGATATGTGTATTAATGCATGCGTATATGATATATATATATATATATATATATTTAATGAAATGCATGCATGTATGATGTGTGAGCTTTGTTAATATGTATATAGATAATAATGCATGCATATTGTATTATAAGTGTACCATCAAATCCCAACAATTAATGCTAAGTGTGACGCTCTTGATGTTACATTGGATAAAGTTCCGAGCGATATTGATATGCTTAAACGAGCTCATACGGATTCCTTACTCATGGACATGCTTCAAGAGTTAGTCGAAGAAGCGTATATGGAGGCCAAGACTAATGAGGAGGTGGTTGGCCCGACCTTCGATATTGAGGGATGTAGAGAGGATGAGCCCCTTGTTCTAAATGATGAGCCCGTTGTGCCTCTATGTGACCTCGATTTGTGTGTCAATGACTCTCGGTGTGTCGTTGAGGGCAACGACGACTTTTTAAAGGGGGAGGTGGGGGTTATTGAGAGTAAGATTGAAATTATTGACGATCATCAAGAGGACGAGGAGGAGAGGACGGGTAAAGTGCTTGATATTCTTGAGAGTGCTATTGATTGGAGACCGAGAGTGGTTGAGAGAGTGAGCCCGTTGAATTTGATTATTAATGAAATGGTGAGAACCGGGGTTTGGAGGTTGTTATTGGAGGGTTTGATGTTCGTTATTTCTAAAAGCGAATGGGTGAAGCCCATCGACTTGGTGCCAAAGACGAGCGGCATGTTTGTTTTTGAGGAGAAAGGAGGAGAGTTATTGGCCACGAGGGCTAAAACAGGATGGAGGATGTTGATCGAATTTGAGAAGTTAAATGTGGCTATCAAGAACGATCGTTTCCCTCCCCCGTTGCTCGACCACATGTTGGAAAAGATAGCCGGTCATTACTCCTTTTATTTTTGGGATGAGTTGTCGAGTCACTTCAAAACAACAATTCCACCCGAGGATCTACCCACGACGACGCCTACTCGCCCGATTAGAACACTAGCCGCTCAATATTTCTATTGGATCTTAGATGAAATGTCGGGCCACTTCAAGACCACAATTCCTCCCGACAAGGAGGAGATTGTGTTGGTGGACCCTCCCATTATATTCCCACCTTGATCGAAAAGGGAGTACGTCAAGCTAGTGACGTAAAACAAGCGCTTCTTGGGAGGCAACCCAAGTTCTTTCCATTTCTTTCTTTCTTTCTTTTATTGAAAAATCCAAAAACATTCAAAAATCCAAAAATCCAAAAACATTTGAAAAATTGAAAAATAAAAAAAATATATTTTGTTGTGATTCGTGTACATATTGAGTTTTTTAATTTCGTGTGTTTTTCTTTTTTAGGTTTGGTTTTTCGACTTCAACCTTGGGCGATTTGATAAAAGTGGTAGCGTTCGTGGGGTCGAGAGTTACTAACCACGCTCAATTTTTACTTGGATTGCTTAGATGCCTAGGTGGACCCCACCGAGCTCGACCTAAACTCGCTCGGTTGAGGAAGTTTCTATTCACCCTCCTTTTACTTGTTCTTATTAAAATGCGGGTAATGCATGGTTTAAGTGTGGGGTGGGTAGGTGGTTAGGGTCTGGGTTTTTATCGAAAAGCATGTTTTGTTGTTCTTAACTCGAGCCTTGYCGAAGTGACGCATTCTTGGCGAAGTGACGCTTACTATTTGCGCTTTTAAATGGTTCAGTCAACTTTTGTGTCTTTTGTGTGCTTATTACATGTTTAAGCAACTCCACGTGCTTGGAAGTTTGAATAGTTTACTTGTCGGGTTTTTGCATGTTTATGGCCTCTTGTGTGATGGGTTGAATTTTTGTGCTTCGTCCAAAAAACCACCTATATATATATAATCAACATTTCTCGTGAAAAGATTGCAAAGCTCTAAAAGATCTTTTGATTTTGCTCTCAAATTCGGTGCAAACTAGTGAGTAGCCTTGTGTGATTTATAGGCTTGCTTGCATTTTTATGGAAATTACATTGAGGGGGTTTGATTTTGCTCGTACATGATTGAGTTCGAAAATGACCTCGAGGCACATATATCACCCTTTGTCCGGCTATATCCATATATTTAAGCTACTTTAAAAATCCCAAATGAGCCCCCTTGAGCCTTTATCCCGTTTCTTGTTAGCCGAGCTCGATTTTAGCTCTTGTGTCTCCATAAATTGTGAGGTGAGAGGGTATGTCGTTAGATGACAAGAGATGTGAGGGAAATCGATTATGGGTTTCGGGTTTTGAGTTGCTTATACAAGAATAATAAATAAAAATAATAATAATACTCCAACACAAATCACGAAAAGTGATAAAGCGGGCGTTCATGTGAAAAGCCTAATTCAAAGGCTAAGTTGAGTGAAAAGAAGCAAATTCAAAATGCTTCTAAGTGTTGTGAAGATAAAAGTCGGGAAAGTGTGTGAATAGATGAAAGGGGTTTCGAATGAAAGTTTGGCAAATTGGGAAAGGTGAAGCGATTATAAGCTTTGGGTTTTAGAAAGTAGGATTTTGTGTGTTATTGATCGCGTTTGATCGTGTGTTAGCCACTATATCCAAATATTACATACCTTACCAAAGAGCCAACATTACAACCCATAATAAAGACCTCTTTCGACTTATTTGGTCATGTACTTGAGCAATTTTGAGCGTTTGATTTGTGAAATCTTGACAAGGTGCATGCATTGACCGACTTGAGCGTAAACACGTCCTATATACACTTGAGCGGATTGAGCGAACACCCTCCAAATTCCATTTGAGAGGAAGTCATCGATTCGGCTTGCATTTGAGAAAGAGTAATACGAGCAATGCTTGACGATAGCGAGCTTATGTTGATATTTTCATCATATTAATACGGATAAGCACGAGGATTTTTCTTTTTACACTATGTTCATTGCATGTACACTCTCGATTCTTTTCGTTGTTCGAGGACGAACAAACCGATAAGTGTGGGGTAGTTGTTTTGCATGTAATTGTGGTGTTTGTCTCGTGTTTTTAATTAGGATTTTATGTTAATTTTAGTAGTTTTTGAGTCGATTTTTGTTAGTTTTTTCGTGTGTTTTCTCGTTTTGATGTTTTTCGTGTTTCTTATTGATTTCCTACTTAATATGGTTATTTTAATCTTAATTAATTAATTTTATATTTAAATTAGGTATTTTGAAGTATTCTAGTCTTTATATGGTCGAGCATGGGCTTACGATTGGAGTTTTAGCGGAATCGAGGCTCGAATTGAAGAAATATGGCTGACACTGGGTACGTGATATGACACTGGGTTACCCAGTGTCCACCAACGTCTATCGAGCACCTGCCGAGACACACGCGCCCACGCCTGTCGAGGACCTGCGCGCGCCAGCTGCCGAGAACGCCGAGCGCAATCGATCGACTGCCGAGCGCTTTCGATCTACTACCGAGGGCTGGATCGACTGCGCTGCAGAGAGTTGCCAAATCTGCCCGTCCTACCGAGAGCAGTCGATTGACTGCCGAGCCAGTCGATCGACTGCGCGCATGCCTGCGGAGTACCGCGCGCAGCTGCCGAGCACTGCCGCACAACTCCCGCCGAGACCCGCGCGCATCTGCGCGCGCCTGCCTTCCACGCCCGCAAGCTCCTGCCGACAGCTGCCGACCACGACCGAGCCAGCCCACCTAGCGCCGAGCCATCTCGGCCCATGTCGAGCCACCTTGCAATTTTGACTAGCCAATCGAGCCCAACTCGACCCAAATGGTCTATTTTGACCATTTTAGGTCAAATTTGGTCAATATATGGAAATCCAAGCTCATATGGCATAATTGACCCATTTACCCCTAATTAACTTTCTATAAATAGAACCTCTCTTTCATTTTGTTAGACACCTCCCATTTTCTCCCAACCCAAGCATGGGTTTGGGATTAAAAATCCCTTTCTCTAGTTTTTAAGATCTAAATTTCTCTTAGGTTTTAGAGATCCAATTTCAAAGCTTTCATGTATTTTCCTTTTCTAGATTAGATTTAATTTCAAGCACCTCCTTGGGTTTGTAAGCCTAAGAAGAATCCAAATACTCCTTTGGATTGTTACTTTTTATGCAATTTAATTCAAGCTTGCTACTCTTTCCTTTAGTTTCAAGTAAGTTTCCTTTCAATTTCATGTTTTATGCTTTAATTTCAAGTAATTTCATATGTTTCATGCATTTTTCTTCATTTCATGTTTTTTATCTTAGCTACTTGAATTCATGATGAAACTTATGATTTGGCTATGAATTATAGATGAGTGACACATCTAGATTGTAGATCGGGTCTTGGATTGTCATGATTTTAAGTTTTTCATATGCTTTTTTGCAATTTAGTTTCCATGCATAGTTTTAGTTTGAATCTTAGATCTACTCTTTGTTGCTTGTTATTTTCCTTAAAGTTTTGAAATTTCTTGTTAATTTCCATTGCTCTTTCCATTCATGCTTTCAATTTTTGCTAATTTGCATTATTTAGGATTTTATGCATAGTTGTACCTTGTGCATGCATGCTTGTACTTGGTGAGACATTGCTTGTTTTTGCTAATGTTTCGATTTTGCTTGCATTTTCATTGAAGGCATACGACCGAGGCATTCTACCAACTTGCACTTTCATTTTTTAGGATAGTTAAATATTTTAATTGCTTTATTTTCATTTTCCCTTTATTTTTCAAGCTTGAAACACATTGAATACTTCAATTGAATCGATCTCCAATAATACCAAGCCATGAACCCGTTGACTCATTTCAACACCACGAAAACTAGAAAACAACGACCAACACACTGATTGATGTGAAGGATGGGAGTATGACTTTGACCGTGTTAGACGAGTCAGTCACATTCTCTATCCATGATTTCCAGGTGACTCCATCTTGATCTATGAACGCCGAGTGTTCATTTGTGGACTCCATTGATCCAATTGTGCAAGACGAATTTGAAGAGGAATTTGATATCCATGGACTTCTCGATCATGACGACTCTTGGCTCGCCGAGGACGGCGATTGGCTTAAGCCCAATTCCGAGGGGGTGATTGATCTTTGTGAGCTTGAAAACAAGAAACTGGACATCGAATCAAAGTCCGAACTTAAGCCTCTTCCAAGTCATCTCAGGTATGTTTTTCTTGAGGAAGCCAAGAAGAAGCCGGTGATCATTTTTACCGAATTAAACAAAACATAAGAAGAAGCCTTGATCGGTGTTCTTAAAAAGTTTCAAGGAGACATTGGTTGGAGTTTGGGAGACATTAAGGGAATAAGTCCATCTACATGCATACATCATATCGTGTTGGAAAAATGAGAAAAGCCGGTTCGAGAAGGTCAACGTTGTTTGAATCCTACTTTAATGGAAGTGGTGAAGAAAGATATTTTCAAACTGATCGATGAGGGAATCATTTTCGCGGCACCTGATAGCGAATGGGTGAGCCCTGTCCATGTGGTACCCAAGAAGGGTGGAATCACGATCATCGAAAATGATAAGGGAGGAATTTTGCCGACTAGGCTGACGACCAGGTGGCGGATGTGCATAGATTACAGAAAGCTTAATGCATCCACAAGAAAAGATCATTTTACACTTCCCTTCATTGATCAGTTGCTCGACAAGTTGGCTGGACACCAGTACTACTGCTTCCTCGATGGTTTGTCTAGATACTACCAAGTTTCCATAGCACCGGAGGACCAAAGAAAACGACGTTCACGTGTCCATTCAGGACATTTGCCTTTCGACGAATGCCATTCGGCTTGTGCAATGCACCAGCAACTTTTCAATGTTGTATGCTTTCCATTTTCACGGATATGATCGACGATTCTCTTGAGGTATTCATAGATGATTTTTCAATATTTGTCTCTTATTTCACTTCTTGTCTTGCTAACTTATCTAAGTTACTTCAACGATGTATAAAGAGTAATTTAACATTGAGTTGGGAGAAGAGTCATTTCATGGTTAAAAGTGGTATTGTTCTTGGTCATGTCATGTCTAGTAAAGGTTTAGAGGTAGAAAAGGCTAAGGTTGATGTCATTGAAAGTTTGACACCTCCCATAAACGTTAAAGGTGTTCGAAGTTTCATAGGACATGCGGGTTTCTATCGGCGATTTATAAAGGATTTTTCAAAAATTAGTCGCCCGCTGTGTCATTTGCTAAGTCTTGATATATCGTTTGTTTTTGATGAGTCATGTTTGAATGCATTTAAACTTTTTAAGGAAAAGTTGGCCACGACTCTGGTGGCCGTTGCTCCAAATTGGTCCTTCCCCTTTGAAATTATGAGCGATGCATCGAATGACGCCGTGGGGGCCATTTTAGGACAACGACTGGATGGTCTCCTCAGTGTGATTTATTATTCGAGTCTTATGTTGAATGAGGCTTAGAGGAACTATACCACCACCGAAAAAGAACTTTTAGCAGTGGTTTTTTCTTTGGAGAAATTCCGATCGTACATCATTGGGTCAAAATTAGTTGTCCATAGTGATCATGCGGCTCTTCGTTATCTTTTTAACAAAACCCAAAGTAAGCCGCGTTTGATCCGTTGGATACTTTCACTTCAAGAATTTGATGTCGAGATCAAAGATAGGAAGGGGTGTGAAAATGTTGTAGCAGACCATTTGTCCCGTTTAGATAGAGAGGAAGGTGTGAACATAGTTTTATAAATGATGTCTTTCCTTATAAATTAACTTATGCTATTTCTTCGCATGATACTCCTTGGTTTGCTGACATTGTCAATTATCTAGTTTGTGGCCATGTGAGGGCCGATTTATTCTTCCAAGAATGAAAGAGATTTCTTTCTAAGTGCAGGGATCATATTTGGGATGACCCGTTTCTTTTCCGGTTCGGGAAGGATGGAGTTATTCGATGATGCATTCCCGAGGAGGAGCAAAGGAGCATTTTATCATTTTGTCACGATTAACAATGTGGCGGCTATTTTTGAGGGCAGAAGACTGCTTACAAGGTCCTCCAATCGGGATTTCATTGGCCGGGTTTGTTTAAGGATGCTCATGAATTTTGCAAGTCCTGTGATCGCTGCCAACGTTTGAGAAATATCGGCAAACATGATGAAATTCCGCAAACGAGCAATCTTATTGTGGAAGTCTTTGATGTATGGGGCATAGACTTCATGGGCCCATTTTCGGCATCATTTGGTTATGAATATATCTTAGTTGTTGTTGATTATGTGTCCAAGTGGGTCGAAGCCATTCCCACGAGAACCTGTGATGCCAAGGTCGTGCTCAAGTTTTTGCAAGAAAATATATTAAGCCAATTTGGATTTCCACGAGCAATTATTAGTGATGGAGGCGCACATTTCTGCAACAAGTCGTTCGACAAATTGATGACGAAGTACGGGGTTAAACATAAGGTAGCCACGGCATATCATCCTCAGACGTCAGGCCAAGTCGAGATGAGTAATAGGCAAATTAAATCTATTTTGTAGAAGACAATTCAGCCGAATCGTAAGGATTGGTCAACTAAGCTCATTGACGCTCTTTGGGCATATCGAACGGCGTACAAGACAAATATAGGGACCAGCCCCTATCGGATGGTCTATGGCAAGGCGTGTCACCTTCCGGTCGAGATGGAGCACCAAGCTTATTGGGCGATTCGTGCAGTGAATTATGATTTGACATAGGCTGGTGCTACATGGGGACTACAAATTGAAGAACTTGATGAAATACGTAATGAGGCCTACGATAACGCTGATATTTACACAAAGAAGGTGAAGGCCCAACATGACAAGAAGATCACTGCTAAAGATCTTCGAGTCGGTATGCAAGTTATGTTGTTTAACTCTCGTCTCCGGTTGTTTCCCGGAAAACTCAAATCTTGATGGAGTGGTCCGTTTTTGGTTGAAGAAGTGTTGCCATATGGAGTTGTGAAGTTGAAAAGACCAATGAAAGTTTTCAAGTAAATGGTCACCAAGTTAAAACGTATTTTCAAGGATCAGGAGTAAATCATGCTAAGGAGACTGTGACTCTCATTGACCCATTATTGACGTAGACGACGCGATTTCGTCAAGCTAAGTGACGTTAAACAAGTGCTTCTTGGGAGGCAACCCAAGCCTTTTAACTTTATATGTTTTTTGTGTGTTTTTATTTCTTCTCGTTTTAGTTCTCCTTTGATGTTAATGCCCGTTGGATGGTCTTGGATGCTCGACTCATTACCACAAGCTTAATTTCAGGGACGTATCTCTCTTTCTCTTACCTTTTACCATACTTAGCTTAATTTCTCGTGTTATACAATGTGGACATTATATGGTTTAAGTGTTGGGGGGGGGTTGTCCTTGGTTTGGTTACTACATTTTTGTATGCTTGCTTGTGGTTGATTTGAGTCGTGTGTATTTATATTGACTGGAACCTTGACGAAGTGACGTGGTTAGATGCTTTGGTTAGGATATTTATACTGTCTCCTGTTCTATTCTTGTTTCATCCCAAAGAGTCGAACACTCTCTACTAGCCCCTTTTTCAGTTAACCTCTATAGGACTTTATGGAATTTTTCCTTTTATTTTGGAGACGTTAATACTTCATGTGCTTAATTTGTCTTTTGATATCAGTTTCACCTAACAACGTAAGATTAGAGTCAATGAACTCTCATTTGTAATTTATATAAATTATGCTCGTTTAGTACCTCATCTCTATAGGTACTCATAATTAAAAAAAGAAAAAAGAAAAAAGAAATAAAAATAATAAGTACAAGAAGAGAAATCTTTGTACAAGTTAAGTTCTTATTCTTGTTTTTTTCTTAGATTATATTGTTAAAGACGTGTATAGATGACTGGTCTAGTCGGGTGACGAATTGGAGGTTTGTTCAGGGATAGACTTTGGCCGAGGCTTAGATGGGTGACGTACATGGAGGTCAACTCATTTCTTTTAGGTGTTTGGAAGCTAGTCTAAATCTCTTATCTCAACGTAATCATGTCGTCCTTTTAGTTGAGTTTTCAGTCGATTCAATGCATTAACTTCTTGAATCATTTGTATGCATTAGCGAATAGGTCATTGGGTAATTAGATTTTTCTTGTCTACGTCTAGATTTGATTTTGCTTGAGGACAAGCAAAAATCTAAGTGTGGGGGAGTTGATTTGTACATAATTGTATGTGATTTTCGTGTGTTTTTGCATCGTGTGTTGTTTGCTTTTAAGTTTTTAGGTTTATCTTTTTGTCATTTTCTTTCTTTTGATGTTTTTTGTTTCGTTCGGTGTTTAATGTGTTTCTACATTATTTTATATGAAATAACCTAATTTTACTTAATTTCTGATTTCATCTTCAATACGAAGATGACGAGACGCATGATGTGCTTCTGACGCCCGCGTCGGTCGACGCTAGGTCGACGCATAGCTGCAGTAGCGTCGATCCTAGCTTCGTCGATCGACGCACCTGTAGACGCAACTTGCGGTCGCATCGATCCTAGCTCCGTCGTGCAACACATCTGTAGACGCAACTTGCAGTAGCGTTGATCCATGCATGCATCGTTCGACGCATTGCCTGGTCGACGTGAGCAGCCTAACTCACATCGACATCGACACTCGGACCGCGTCGGTCGACGCACCAGCGGTTTAGAAGTTATTTGTGGGAAAATCTATAAATGCCCGGTGGTTTCTTCATTTATTCATCAACCAACTTGGGAGGAAGGTTTCAAATATATCAGATTCCTCAAGTGATGTTCCATTTTAATTACATTGAAGTTTTCGATATATGATCACGTCGTTCTTTCGTTTCTACTACGTTCGTCGTTTTAATTCATCGTTCCGTTGCTGAAGATCATTCGACTATTATTATTATCGTCTAAATCATAGGTTTCCTGCACTTTAACTTACTTTGATTTGGCTTTTAATATTGTATTTCCATTCGACTTCTTATTAGTTTAATAACTCAAGTACGATTTACTTTTAATTCGCTAGTTCAATTATGTTTGTTTTCTCGTTTTATAAATTCTAGTTTATATCGTTTTCAATTAGGTTTTAATTTCCATATGCTTGTTTTCAAATTCGTAATTATAAAAACCAATATCCCGAGAATGGATCGTGTGTTTAGTTTTAGAATTTTTGAACAAACATTTATCGACGCCGATTGCAATTACTTGTGATTCGACTCGAGTTCAGCTTATCGCCTACAATAGCTCTGTTCTCTTGCGGACGAGTTTTTAACTTTTAAAGCGAAAAAGTTCGATTCAACAACATAAACCACAAAGCTGTTAAACTACTCTGTTAAATAACTTAAAAAGCCGTCTAACATTTAAAATCCCAAACTACTCTGTTGAAAATTATAATTAAAGACTATGAACTACTCTGTAGAAACAGAAATTACCAATTCTTACAAGCCATGTTACTCAAAGGCTAAAAGAATTAAGCCAGATTTCAAGATGCATCTAAGTCTGGAGTTCCACTAGACCTACAATCTAATGCTTCAGTTCTATACCAAATTGTTTCATAGTGAAATTTTTGTATGTAAACAAAAAAAAAAAAAGACTTGAAAATAACTAACAAGTGCCTTTTTACTAGTAATATATAGGAGGAACAAAGTGAAGGGCATCATTACTTCACAGGGCCCTAGGTTAGTCAGCACCTTCTTCTAATTTAAAGACATTTAATAAATAAAAGATGAATTTGATTGAACTCCAGCATTTATGTTATTCAAACAAGTAAGAAGTTGCAACACATAAGCTAGCAGGCTATAATAGGTATTAATAACAAACACTGCCGCTGCAGTTTGAAATCCACATGTAATAAAGAAAAGCTTGATTACATCTTAACTCTTGAATCATTCCTAAATGCGTGCACCTCAGGCCCACAAGTGAAATTGATGCACCTCAGGTCCTATGAGAGTTACTACATTAATAAAAGGTTGTATTTGAATAGTCAGAAAATACTAATACTAGTAGTTTGGAATTTATTTGTAATAAATTAGAACTATTTCACTCAAAAAAATTGTTATAGGGTATGAAAAACAAACAAATACTCTGACAAGAATAAGTTCACTAAAAAATATTAGTTCTTATTTTGAATACATATCAAAGTCTGTATTCGAATGATTTAAAACTCTCGAGCCGAGTAGTTTAGAATCTGTTTGTAAAAAAGGTGAATTGATTTTCACGAAAAGAGATTTCGTGAAAATTATATGCTGCAATTCGAAACTATCTGCGTATTAATGGTTGTATTCAGAACATCTGCTGCATTTCAAAACTATTCAAAATAATTCTGCTGCAATTCAAAACAATTCGTAACTATTTTGGAAACTATCTTTTGCAAACTATCTGTTGCAATTCAAAACTTGAAAAAATAAATCGGAAAAATGAAAATGAGAAGAACAAAAATAATCTGAAAAAATATGTATTTAGAAACAATTTCGCTGCAAATTCAAAACAATTCGTAACTATTTTGAAAACTACTATGTTGAAAATTCAAAACTTGAAAAAGAAACTCGGGAAAATGAAAAGGAGAAGAACAAAACTAATCTGAAAAAATATATTCCAACGAATAGATGACTTACCATCAGTGTCCATTTGCAAACAACACCAATCGGTTTCATGTGTTATCAACTGTGTATGATGGCGGGAATACAAGAATCCTTTGATGTTTTGTAGTTTAAAATCTCATCCAGATAATCATATTTTATTGGCAATTGGCGTGGGAGTGAAAATTGATTGTGTGGCGATTGGCGTGGCCAGTGAAAATTAATTGCGTGAATCATGCTCTATCACCATGCAGATATCTCAATCTGCTTTTATTTCCATCGGGGCGGGATTTTTGTCTGTTCAGTTTCTTTGGGCAGATTGGTCAGTATACTACTCAGTACGGACTATATGGTATGTATTTATATTAGATGGGAATAAAAAGATTCGTTGGATTTTATAGGATTTGGGTTCTATGGTATATAACTAAATGAGAATTTCGGTACTATTTTTCTGAAACATGATGCTAATATTGTACATTTAGGGTGCTACTATTTCCAACTTGACGAAAATAATAATGATGTATTCCTTTAAAAAATGGGGGTTTTATTGCAGCAACTCATTGCTATTTTTGAAGTAATTTAGTGTTAATTAATGAGTAATTTAGTGTTATTTATAATGTAATGCTATTTTAGATACGTGCACATAATTGTCATTTATGATGCTACTATCGTCCAAAATTTTGAAACTAATAATAATTACTTTTTCTATATTTTTTCATATGCACTATGTATATTAAATCGTAAGTTTTCCCCCTGGTTGATAATAATAGGCGGAACACAAATAATCTATGCAACTTCAACATCTCTCGGCCAGCTAAATTTAAACAAATGAATAGCCTATTCCTCTGTATCTCATATGTTTGATATATTTTTCTTCGAGCAATATATGGGGGTGTAGGCCTTTACTATATTGGAATGCTAGCCCATTCGCCTTAACATAGTCAACTTAAAAATATTTATTTCCATTGTGATAAATTCCCATAGCAATGTATGATCTCATGTGCACTCAAATGTACCTAATAACTTGGGGAAAATTACGCCAGCTATCATCTTTTATTTTTTTTCTTTTCATTTTCACGATACAAACTTTTTTTTAACATTTATACGCTTTTCATTTTCTTTTATACGAGAGTTTTTATATTCATTTCTAAAACACGTGTGTTGTTGGCCTTGTAATATTATGAATTATTCAGTTAATTTTTGTGTCATGGTGCAGTATTGGGTTAATTTTTGCACGTCCATATATATTTTTTTTTACTTTTTTTTTTCAATTAAAATGTTAAGGTTTTTCATCAAAAAACTTAACCTCAAATTTCTCCATCCAAACTACCTAATTATCTTCGATGGTTAAAACTAAATCATCTAGAAAAAAATATAGAGTGGATGTTGCACTGGACACCACAACAATAATGAAGAAGGTATCCATATTGAATGCTCACTTGTTTGTTGTGCAATTATAGAATTTTTAAGTTGGATAATGGTTATGTGAGTGAGAAAGAGTCTCCGGCTACCTGAGAATTTAAGTAAGAATTTAGTTTGATCTTTTCATCATAATCTAGTTGGTTGTTTGTTTTAGTAAGATATGTTGTGTATATTTGTCATGTTATCTTGGACACAAATTATTACTATTAGTTTGGAGGAAAGAAATTGTTGGATTTGTTGAAAAAAAATTAATATAAATTATCAAACATTAATTCCATCCTTTTTGTTTTTTGTAGTTTTTTCTTTAAAATTTTTTATTCAAACCTCACGTAGATTTTATGATATGTTTTCAAATTTATTCAAGTTACATTTTTGTTTGTCTGTTAAATAGGTTTAATTACAATTACTTTCCCTTAGATTTGGGTAAATCACAAAAAAAGAAGAAGTTGTTTTTCAAATTAGTGTCTTCGGGGATTTATGTGTGATTCTTATTTTATTTAGTTCAAACACTAGTGTAGTTTTTGTAATTAGTTTTTAAGAGTATGTCTTTTTCAAATTTTGCGTTTATATTAACCCAATTGTTGTAATAATTACAGCAATGACCCAACTATTTTTCATAATTATAAATTACCAATTTATCCACACTTGTATAAGGTTAAGGGATATATATATAGGGTTGGGTTCAAATGAGAACCTGTCATTATATGTGAACCTAAGGACTCATCTTGACCAATAGATTGAATAATCTTAATGGTTGAGATTATGACATGTCAGCGGGGTAATTATGTAAAATATTGCATTAATTTAATAAAAAGGGTATTTTGGACATATATCAACATTTCGAAAGAGTACTGCATTGCTCTTTAGAAAGCACACGGGTAAAGAAAAGCACTATGACTGTATACAAAAAGGCATCATAAATTTTGTTTTATAAATAAATGTAATTAAATTTAAAAACCTGAATATTAAAAGTATCGCATGTGATTAAATTTAGCACTACAGTACTGTATAAAAAACCACTGTTAAAAACCTGAATTTTAAAGCATCGCATATGATTAATTTTAGCACTACATTGCTGTATAAAAAAACACTGTTAAATTACGAGTAAGAATTTTGGATTTTTACTATATTTTGGTTCTTTTATAATAACGTATCAATGCTTTTTTTAATATTATTACAHCGCTTTTTTACTACACTATCACTGCTTTTTTCGATTGGCGAGGATTCTATGGTTTAAGCCGTCCGAAATCCGACCCAACAACCCCTGTCGAACCCTGTTCGACAAGAATCTAGAGCCGTCCGAATCAACAGAAAATTATTATTCTATCACAAGCTGAAGCAACACAAAATTATTATTCTATCACAAATCTGAACAACAAAAATACGCCACGGTGCCAAAATACAATGTATATTCATAAATATGTCAATACTCAGGGAGATGACTGTGAGGTGCACAGATTCTATTTACCAAGAGAATATTAAAAGGATTAACAAAGAAAAAGTGCTTTGGTCTCCAAGAGATCGGCAATAATAAAAGACAAGAGAATAAATAAAATAGATCAAGTAAGTGTCGTGAGAAACTTGGGATGTATTGATATGTGGGGGCTACAACAAATGATAGAAAACCAATCAAGAGACAAAACACAATTACAGATCCAAACCCTACAAATGAGCCGTAAAAATGCACCACCGCTGCCGACGTGCCCCACGTACCGATCCAAATCGCCACCCAGCGCTCCCACGAGAAACAAGCTGAGTCGCCTCACCTGCTGCACACAGCCGCCGGTCTCCGTCCACCCCCGTTGCGGTCCATCCAGATTCGAAGGAGGAGAGAGGGGTGCTGTGCGGTAGCTGATTTTGTCGCCGCCTGATTCGCCGTCGCCTCGCCGGTTGCTGCCAAACGCCGCCATCGATGTCGCCATGGTTTAGTCGCCGGAGGTTCTTGCTGCGGCCGTTGCTTCGCCGTTTGTGGCCGAAGGGGGGATTTCTAGGAGAAACGGGTTTGAAGAAAAGAGGGTGGGTTCTAGGGTTGGGATTTGGGGAAGGTATTTAATGTGATTAAGAGATTTGTAAGATTACGTAAAGGCCCTTGTCTTTCTATATTTAGAATTTAATAAATTTAAAAAATAGAAAAAATATGATCCACACAAATTATTAGATCTAAGGTCAGATTGGTCCCTAGGTTCGCATATATTGACGTGGGTTTCATTTGAATCTAATCATATATATATATATATATATATATATATATATATATATATGTGTGTGTGTGTGTGTGTGTGTGTGTGTGTAAATATATGTATGTATGTATAAAACTCCTTTTATACTAATTACTAAAAACCCTGTCTATCTTTCATATTTGAAAATTACATGGAATTTTTTTGTAAACAGGCATATTCTTGAGGGCAATTGCTATAATTATTCTTAAATTTAATTTTACAAGCAACAAAGTTGTGTAATCACTTTGAAGCTGGAATATATAGTTATTTTATTTTAACTTTTAACCTAATCATTTGGATATTTACATATCAACCCACCTATCTTTCCATAATTATAATATCTAATTTTATCCAAATTTATATAAATTTAATGGAAAATTAGTAAAACAACCATGTTTAGACTAATTATAAAAACAAGCTACCTATGTTTACATAATCATTCATTACTCGAGTTGTAATCAGGCATAAACTTGGGGGCAGTTGTAATTATCTTAAGTTAGATTTTACAAACAAACAAGTTYTGTATCCATTTCATTTATTTTTAACTTTTAGTCTAATTATTGGGGTATTTACAATATCAACTCATCTATTAGACTAACTACAATAATAACCCACCTATCTTGTATAATTAAAATTACAATTTTCCCAAACTTGTATAAATTGAAAGATATTGCCCAACTATCATTTTCAACATGGACTTATTCTTTCATTTGTTAAACATACTAGTACCCAAGGCTCTTCAGAAACTTAACAATCAGGGTCTTTTATTATGTTTATTTATTTATAACTAATGCTATTTTCTATCTACAAACACACAGGTAGCAATATCATTCGGAATCAGTTGTAAATTTGAACCCTTCTCTCTGATTTAAAATATCAGTTTTCAAGTTCATGCTCCTTTTTCGATGACCTACATAGCTTAATATAATGGAATGTAATAAATGTAAGATGATGAACTCAAACAACTCAAAAAACGACCTGTAAATTACAGAGTCAGCCAAGTTTGAGTTCTTTAGAAATAATATAAAAGTGCAACCTAAAACATTAAATGGATATTGGTAAATGTAGTATCAAGGTGATTCAGAAACTTAATAATCAGAGGATTCTGATTGTATTCGCGGCACTAATCTGTTTTTAATAAAATTTAAAAATAATAATGACATAGATATTGGTAAAACATATAACTAACTACAAAATTGAAAATTTTCTTTCACTGATTTATGAATTAAAATCACAATTTGAAAATATATTAATAACTATCAAAATAAACCAAATAAATTAAGAAATAATATGTATTATAAAGGTAGGAAAAAGTGTTTTGGTCGTCTAGTCCTTGTAGTGCCTTTTGGGGGGAGGACCAATTGTTCTTGCACTTCATTTAAAACTACTATTAATTTTTTTTCATATTACGACTAATTGGAAAAACTCCATCTTTGTATGTTGCAATCATAGTTTATTTTAGATAGTACTTCAAACCAAATGAGAACAGGTCTTCGTTATTACACACTAAATGCATACGGATAAGGGAGTTCATCCATTTGGAATCGATTGCACGTGCATGGTCACTTCTCCACTTTGTACATTCGATCATTTGTTTTCTGTACCTGGTAAGTTTATAAATAAATTGTTGTTTGCATCTCATTCCCATTATAGTGAATGAATGCAAGTGTTGAAGGCATAATATTGCTCTGCACATATTTAGATAACACCGATTTAGAATAATATAATCTAAACACATAAACAAAATGAAGTTAAAACTGATTTACTGTTTATGATATAATAAATTGAGATTTCTGATCAAAGTTCATTTAACTTAATTTAACAGCAAATCGTAAAATTTATAGGGATAAATTCTACGGGTCAACCTTTTTGATTCATGTAATAAACACTTTAATTCACTTTTCTCAATAACTGTGTTTGATTTTCGATTCTACATCTAATGACATCGTTCGTACATTATTATCATATCATCATCTTCTGAGATCATGTAATTGCATTTCTATAATTTGTAAAAATAAAAGTCAATGCCTGATTAGAGTTTGAAGAGTGCTTATCTTTCTTCTGTGTTGTTTTCTCTTAGGCCTTGTATTGGGAAAATTCATGTTTCAGCATCTTTCTTCTGAGTTTTACAAACCATTCCGTTGGTTGGTTTTCATTGGAAGTTTTTATATTTTGAATGGATTTCTATGAGAATATAAACAATCAAAGATAGAGGAAAAAACTGATCGGAAGGGACAGCTATTATGCAGTTTTTTCTCGTATAATTGATATAATTTTATTGAAGTTAGTATTTTTAGATTTATTTTTCTGTAATTGTATTTTTGATTTTTTGAAGTTAAAGATAGGTACTTTTGTATTTGACCCAATAACTTGACTGACAAAAGTCTGTGGGCTTTCAATCAATCTTTTTTCTTAGTGGATCTGGGCTTTTATTATATTGGAGTGATGGCCCTATCACCTTAATATCCTACCGACATAGTTCATCTTCCCTAGCCATTTTGTTCTCGTTTTCGATCTTATTTTCAAATACTCCTACTATTTCAGTTGATATTTCATCTTATGATTAGATTTTAATTGTTTAGTTTTCTTTTTTCTTCTTTTAGGAATCAATGATTATGAGGAATAGGAATACACATCAATTCATATTCATTTATCAAGTTTATGCATTTTGAGGTAAAAATATTTATAAAAAAAATCACATTCATATTTAAAGTGCGTAAAATTTCAGTAATTGTCGATTACATGATTTTACGATTAGTTTTTGGACAATTATGTGCACATAAATAGTCGTGCAACAACATGACATAAAATGCATCATTCGGACAGCACATGCTTCGTCGTGTCAGGGTCTATGAACCTTTGGAAAACCTCATTATCCAAGATGTAAGATGAAAAATAATGATCTAATATTAGTATTTTTTTTAATGGAGTATTATGCAATTTATATATGAATAGGAATGCCTAACTAGGTCGGTGAATACTCGCCCTTTTAACAGTGAATACTCATCCATTTGAAAATTAACATTTTTAGGTTAAGCGGAATCGTACGAGACACATGAATGCCGAATAATATTAAAGTTTATTATTTCATGTTTAGAACAATTTTTTGTTTCGTCGGGCGGTGCTTGTGTGGGGGATGCGCCACCAGAAATCGGGCTTGAAGCTCTCACCTTACCAACGAGCCGACAGCTGATGGCTGTTGGTCACGACGACTACCAAAAAGCTCCAATGAAGATGAATATTTCACATGGAGGAGTGTGCATCTTTATGTTGGGTGTGAAACATTGAGATAATGTATTCTATTTTTAGACATTTCCGCATTTTAATATGTTTACGATCATTTATTAAAATTTATTTAATTTCTGCATGCAAGCCTCGTACCCTCGTTAAACCACCACTCAAACCGCTCACAATTGAGCGAGTTACCATGACAGAAGCTACATTTACTAGGGCTCGCTCATCGAGAGTCAAGACCTAGAAAGAAAAATAATCACATACATATTTCTAACTACCAACCATATCCGATTATAAGATAACTACTTCTATGTCAAATTTACTTTTCATTCTTATTTCAAAAAAAAAGAGAGAGAGAGAGAAAGAATAGAAAAGTGTCACCTAAATGAAAGAAAATCCAGTCAGTTTTCCTCGTGTTTTAGGGGATTACTTGGTAGCATTTCAACGAAATCGTTAACCTGATCTGATCCGATAACTCTACTACTCCTATGAAGTTCCCTTCTATTTAACATATACATCAAATGCAAAAGCCGTCACAGCTCATGTTTCTACCAATTTCTTGATCATGCAAAAAGACGAGTACCTACATAATTTGCTCAACTAACAACATTTACAGGAACCATCATCGCATCTTGATGCGTCATAATTTTCAGACAGCCTATGTCATTAAGTCAGCCTGCATGTAGTGATTCATCGTACAGTTCAAGAAAAAGTTGCTCTTCGTAGCACGGCCGGAATGATCAGAATGAGGTTCATAAAATCCTGAACATCACATTTTACTCGTTCATAGCAAAAGTCTGTTTATCTTTGAACTTCGAGGCCTTCTTTGCCTTCGAAAAGTTTTATCCTTGTTGACTGTGTAACTAGTAGTTCGTGCACTCTAGTCTTCAACTGCCAGCGCACACACAGTTCAAAGATATTAGTTCGAGTTTATCCCATATGGAAATCAAAACATTCAGAATTTAAACTGATAAACAGAATACGAATGTATCAGTGTGTGTGTGTGTGTGCGCGTGTGTGTGCGTGCGTGTGTGTGTATAATTTATCCATTTGGTTTTACAAAGTGAAATGCAAGAATTTATGAATTCGAAGAAAGCGTTACATAATTCTAATCATATTTGTTAACTAATGTGTCTATGCCTTGTTTTCAGGTTTCCTCTTGGATTTCCAAGGAATGGTGATGTCTGACTTGTATGCATAATATAAATAGAGAAGAAAAGAAACCATTGTCAGTTAATAAGGCATGCAGTTCTGGCCCTTCTGGGTAATGTTTGTAAATCAATATAAATTAAAGGGTTGGTTACAAAAAGTACCCTTGAGGTTTAACCTAATTATAAATATAAAAAAACTAAAATAAAAAAGTGCTAACTTTCAGAATTACAAAAAACAGAACTGAGATTTTAATGTCTTCCATTTACCCCCTTCAAAAGCAAAAAACATATCAAAAACCCTTTCACATTTATAAAATATTAAAGTTAACTCCTAATTTAACACGGAATCAAACTTAATGGGCATGTTTTTGTAATATTGAAAGTTATCTTCTTTTTTTTTTTTTTTGGCAATTAAGGTCAAACCTCAAGGGTACTTTTTGTAATTATCCATCCCTAAACTAAAGGGTCTTGAGTTTTTGCACTTACAAATACTAGACACAATCCAAAACACCAGCATTACCATTTTAGGCTCTACAAGCTGATGCATTTTGTTTTAACTTTTAACATAATTTGTTAATGGAAGACAAAATTCATCGTACCAATGGGGACTTACATAATAAACTGTTCATATCCCTCACAAATCCATTTCAAGATCAAAGAAGCCTATATACATACCTCATCGATGCCCAATTCAGTCTTAACCGATACACGTAGTGTTCCATCAGGTCCCAATCTACGATACTTTGCCAGCTCAAAATTATCAGTATTACTATCTTCTGTGATGAAGACTACTGGAGTGTCATTTAGCAAATCACATTTAGACACAACATCGATCCAAAGATGGTCACCAAACCTCTCTTTTATTTCCTTGTAAATGATAAACTGTTGAACCTCCCCAAAAATATATGATAATATTAGCATAAAGGGAATGAAAACAAATTTAAGCATAATATTTCATTTCATACAAATGGAAGCACACAAACATACGTGTTCTTTTTCTAAATAAAATGTTGCTCATAAAATGCATATTCAAGAATCCTCACATTTCCAATTATTTTTATTTCAAAAACTGAAGAAGTGATACAAAATTCTTAGAAATTGGAAAAACATATGGACAAAATCTTGATAAGAGTAATTTAAAAACCAGCTACATATAGATACTTAGTCCTTCACTATACAGAGTGGTTCAAAGCCACAACTGTTTACAATTGTTTCCCCAAAAGCTGGACCTTCATATCTAAAGGTTCCTATAGATCTTTTTTTTATATATTTATTTCATTGCAGTTCATTTTATGTAATTACACAAATTTTCAGGACAAAATTGCGTTGAAAGAATATATAGTAACTTGGCATACTAGGAAAGCTTAATATGCACAATATAACTTATTCTGACAAGAATCCAGAAAGGAACACAGATTTTAATACTTGATCAGAAGGTGAGGTTCCACATTCTCCAGAGAGGTCATGAACATAGAGTACAGCAGTTGGCAAATGGGAGAGGACAGCAAGTGTCAGCTTTTCTAAATTATTCCTATCCTCTGCAGATTCAGACGGAAAAAAAAAAGTGTAAATTAATTCAGCATCATGTTATGTTTACATGGGATAGTTACTTTATGTCACTCTCTATTCACTAAATCCATCTAGATCAATTAATTGAAATCAGCACATGATGCGCCTGAATAATGTTGAATCTTCAACTACAACTATATCAAGTGAAAAACAATTCAGTTCCAATCAACCAAAGATAAATGATGATTTTTCAAAATGGTATTGAAAAACCAAAAAATTTATCACAACATAATACAGCCATGTGTGCATAAGTAATTTAGTTCACTCAAAACAACAATGAGATGAGAGAGAATGGAAAGTAACTCACCATCATGTCTCCTTAATAGACCAGGTGTATCTGTGACCTGAAGACAAATTATATTTTTAAGATTAAAGACAGCAAAGAGAATTTAAACAGTAAATCTCAGTAAGAAAATGTGAACCTGAAAATTCCGGTAACTCAAGGAGATATGACCCATCAGAATTCCTCGTGTTGTAAATGGATAATTGCAGACCTGAGGCACATCAGAGCCATAAAATCAGTGCAACATGGTGGCCTATGTGCTTCAGTTATTTTGTATAAAAACTCAAGAGCAGAAAACTAAAGCTTGTCAAGAAAAAAGTGAAAAAATATAAAAGCCAAGAAAAACAGATAAAATAAAGTGATTTTATAGCAAAACCATCATAATTCATATTATAGATTGTATTAGAAATGAGTTTTAAAGTAAGCAGAACTTTGTATGCAGCATAAATCATAATTCTTATCTTGTGCTTTTAGACTCAATCTAGAAAGTGAGTCCTGAACTTTCAGCATTTCCTACAAATACAACTTTCTTGCAAAGCTAATTTAAGAAACTCTGAAGTGTCTTTCTCCTCTAGTTTTCTTTTTTTTCTCCCCTTAAAAAAAATAAAATAAAAAAAGTTCCGAGTTCAACATTTTCAGGAGAGACAAAATGGAAAAACAAATCAAATTTACTACGACAGAAAGAGCAGGTCAAGACTCAATGCAGTATACTTACAGAAATCATTTTTATGTAAAAACTATAGCAAATATTATGGTCAATTATTTATTACTTTGGCATGTGAGGGACCCACATCAAGGAAGCAACAGGGGTGAAGTCAGACTCATTCAGAATAAATACCACACTATTATGACACCATAGATTTTCTTATCAAAATAAAAATCTCACCATTCCATCTCAAGAATGAGTGTAAGACCCAAGAGTTGTTAATGTCAAATTCAAAGTTACCTTCTATCCAAAATAGTTAATAATATTAGATACAACGTGATATCTGATCATCCTGGTACATACCTCAGGCTTTCCTGTCGATAGTAGACGTACCAAAGACGACTTTCCTACATTAGGAGCTCCAACAAGACAGAGAGTTGGTGTTTCCAGATCGACTACCGGCATTGCCCGCAAAGTCTGCAATGCAACTTGTTAAAACATAAACCGGAAAGGTTATTGCGCTCCAGGTTTTCTTCCTCAGCAGATGAAATTTATGCTTAAGTGCAGATAAACAGGATCCAGACATTTAGCACTTTATACTATCGTCTGAACTGATAACATATTTTTTAAGTATCCTAGGAGTTTATTGTTGAAATCTAGGAAAGCCAATTACTGATATTAGTGTTTTTTTCATTTACTAGAATGGAAGTCTGGGGATTAGGAGTCAATGAGTCTGACTAGTAGTTGAAGAGTCTTTTCTCCTATTATAAATTAATTTGTATCATTAGTCTAATCAAGAAATAGAAGTTTTACATCTTTTTTCTACATGGCATCAGATTCACGATCCTGTGGCCTAAATCATCTTTAGTTCTCAGAATCCCTAATCTCCAAATCAATCCCTTGTGCATTTTCTGCCGATTCCTTTTCTTACCATATTAGAAGGGGCCAGATTTTTTTATTTTTTTTTCTGACAACTATGTCAACAAACAGTGAAAATTCCAGCACTGTTACTGCTTCTCCAACTCCATTTTTTATTCCGAACTTGTCTGGAAATCCAGTTATTACCTCAGAAAAATTACGTGGATCACAATGTTTTCAATCATGGTCAGATGCTATTCAATAGTGGTTTATGGGCCAAGGAGCAGTTGACCATCTGGAAAAGGATTCTACTGCCAGTGATGCATCGGCAACAGAAATCCACATGGGCGAGAGCTGATGCCCAGCTATGCAGTTTATTATGCCAATCTGTATCTGCGTTATTAGTTCCCCTTTTCAGGCCATTCAAGACATGTTATTCCTTTCGGAATCAGGCAAAATCATTATACACTAGTGATATTTCTCGTTTCTAAGTTGTCATTGAAGAATTGAACAAATTGAACAAGTCAGTAGTAAATATGTAGGCGTTCATTGGGAAATCACAATATCTAATGACAACATTTAACAATCTTATGCCTGTTGGCGGATCTGTTGTCGAACAATTAGCACAGCGTAAAAAGTTTTTTGTACTACTTTTCCTTTCAAAATTGGGGCGAGAATTTGAATCTTTTAGGAATCAAATTCTCGGAAGTGACTCCATACCAAGTACGACAGATGTATTCAAATGTCTAATTCAAGTCTCCTCTATCCCTGGAGAGATGTTGACGTCTACTGATCAAACTGCTCTCGTCTCTCATTCCTGAGGTGTTCATGGGAATGGACGAAATCGTAAAGGACAAGGAAGCACACGATATTGCGATCATTGTCATAAAAATACACACACGCGAGAGCAATGCTGAAAATTACATGGAAAGTCACCATTTGTTTCAGTAAAAATAGCTCAATCTAAACTAGAAACAGCCCAACCTAAAACAGAAACATGGGGCCCTCGAACTATCTCTTCCGCATAGTATGAGGAATTAATGCAATTTAGGGCCAATGCAAAATCCTCCATCATTCCTGCAACCCACCATTCTGAAGGGTCTACTGCTCTTGTCTCACAATTGAGCTCTGTCGGTCCCATGGATCCTTGATACAGGTGCATCCAATCATATTTCTGGTAACCCTTATCATTTTACTCAAATTACACCCTCCAAGACCTCTCATCCAGTTGTCTTTGGTGATAGGTCAAAACGCATGGTTATTGGTATTGGTCAAGCTACAACTCTTCCATGTTTACCCTTGTCTTCTGTTCTTTACCTACCCAAATGCCCTTTTAATATTTGATTTTTGTGTGTAAACTTACTCGGTCACTTAATTGTTCTGTTACATTCTCTTCTAATTCTGTAATTGTGCAGGACCGTCATACAGGGAAGACGATCGGTATGGGGTATGAATCAGAAGGACTTTATTATCTATCTCCACCTTCCGTCGAATGCGCTGCTGTTACACAACCCTCTGCTTCATAACCGGCTAGGGCATCCTAGCCTCAATAAGCTTAAACAACTCATTCCAAGTCTTTCCGGATTATCTACCTTAGAATGTGAATCTTGCCAACTTGGGAAGCACTCTAGGGCATCTTTTCCTAGTCGTGTCAATAAAAGATCTGAATCTCCTTTTTCATTAGTCCATAGTGATACATTGGGACCTAGTCGTGTCACGTCAATATTAGGTTTTCAATATTTTGTTAGCTTTATCGATGACTTTTCCCGTTGCACTTGGGTCTTTTTAATGAAACAACATTCAAATTTGTTGAACGTGTTTCAAAGTTTTTATCATGAAACAAAAAAAATCAGTTTGGAGTTTCCATTAAACGCGTACGTAGTGATAATGGTACTGAATACTTTTCCACTCCATTTTCTACTTTCCTGTCATTGGAAGGATTCTTCACGAGTCTTCTTGTGTAATACTCCTCAACAAAATGGAGTAGCTGAACGAAAAAATTGACAATCTTGTAGAAACAGCTCGCACCATGTTACTCCATAACAAGGTTCCTCTTTGTTTTTGGGGTGAGGCTATACTTCTTTCATGTTATCTTATCAACCGTATGCCATCATCTATTTTGCAAGGGATGATACCGTATAGACTGATTTTCCCATGAACCTTTACATAAGCTTTCGGTGTACTTGCTTTGTTAGGGATGTAACCCCAAGTCAGGTCAAATTATCCGGTAAATCACTCAAATGTATTTTTGTGGGTTATTCCAGGAATCAGGAAGGGTTCGGATATTATTGTCCTAGTACTAATCGGTTTTACGTCTCGCGTGGCGTCACCTTCGAATCTACACCCTTCTTTTCATCACACCTAACACAAGGTCCTAATAATAATTCCGCAGAAATACTTCCTATACCCACTTTTAAAGAACCACTAGAGCTTCATTCTTTTCAAGCGCTTATCTTACCAAAAGAAAACGAACAACACACAAACGACAATCTTCCTATATCTCCATTACCTTATACCAATCACCGTCAATCTAAACGACAACCAAGTACAGAAGAAGATAGTGATGGCCTTGCTGATTCATCTCCTGTACCATCACCATCTCCGAGCCTGGTCCACGTTCCACCTTCTGATTCTCCTATTGCCAACCGGATACGTCACAGATCTACTCGTAATTCGTATCCTATATATAACTGTATATCTAACCATCGCCTTTCTCCATCATATTATGCATTTATTTCGTGTTTATCATATGCCTCTGTGTCCAAGTCTGTGAAGGAGGCTCTTTCCCATCCTGGTTGGCGGCAGGCAATGATCGATGAGGTGAGTGCTCCTCATTTGTCGGGGACTTAGGAGTTGGTTCCCTTACCTCTGGAAAGACAATAGTTGGTTGTAGATGGGTCTACAATGTAAAAGTTGGGCCTACAGGTCAAATTGATAGACTCAAGGCCCGACTCATAGTCAAAGGGTACACACAGGTTTTTGGCATTGATTATACTGACACCTCGCCTGTAGCGAAAATTGCTTTTGTGCGAATTTTATTCTCTATGGCTGCCATTCGACATAGGCCCTTGTTTCAGTTAGACATTAAGAATGCTTTCTTACCTGGCGATCTACGGGAAGAGGTTTATATGGAACAATCTCCCGAGTTTGTTGTTCAAGGGGGAGCTAACCTGGTCTGTCAACTACAACGGTCACTTTATGGCTTGAAACAATCTCCCGGTGCTTGGTTTGGAAGCTTTAGTTCAGTGTTTCAGAAATTTGGTTTGATTCGGAGCAATATTGATCATTCTGTTTCTATCAACACCATGAGGGTAAATGTATTTATCTTGTTGTACATGTTGACGACATTGTTATTACAGGGAATGACGCTGAAGGAATACTTCAATTGAAGCAACATTTATTCCAACACTTTGAAAGTAAAGATCTTGGCAAGGTAAAGTATTTTTGGGAATTGAAATTGCGTAATCAAAACAAGGGATTTACTTTTCACAACGTAAGTACGCTCTGGATATTTTAGAAGAAACAAGCATGACAGATTGTAAGCCAGTGGATACCCCTGTGGATCCAAATGTCAAATTATTACCAGGGGAGCCCTTTTCAAACCCAGGTAGATATCGAAGGCTTGTAGGAAAATTGCTTTACCTGACAATCACTCATCCTGACATCTCTTTTGCAGCAAGTGTTGTAAGTCAGTTCTTGACAACCCCATGTGAGTCACTGGAATGCAGTAATTAGAATTTTAAGGTATATCAAAAGGTCGCCGGGCATTGGTTTGTTATACAAGAATCATGGTAATACCGAGATTGTTTGTTATACAAATTCCGATTGGGCTGAATGGATAGGAGGTCGACTTCAGGATATTGCGTTCTTTTTGGTGGCAACTTGGTCTTTGGAAGAGTAAGAAGCAAGGTGTGGTTGCACGATCAAGTGCAGAGGCGGAATATCGATCAATGGCACTTGGAACATGTGAATTAATATGGTTGAAACATCTTCTTAAAGAATTAAATTACAGCGAGCTGGGTCCGTGAAGCTTATTTGTGAAAATCAGGCAGCACTGCATATCGCATACCCAGTATTTCATGGGCGAACAAAACACATTGAAGTAGACTGTCACTTTGTTCGAGAAAAGGTCACCTCAGGGGATATTTCTACGTCGTTCATGGGCTCGAATGATCAATTAGCGGATATTTTTACTAAATCATTAAGGAGACCTAGGATTGAATATATTTGTAACAAGCTTGGATCGTATTATATATACGCTCCGGCTTGAGGGGAAGTGTTAAGTATCCTAGGAGTTTATTGTTGGTATCTAATAAAGTCAATTACTGATATTAGTGGTTTTTTCATTTACTAGAATGGTAGTCTGGGGATTAGGAGTCAATGAGTTTGACTAGAAGTTGCAAAGTCTTTTCTCCTATTATAAATTAATTTGTATCATTAGTCTCTAATTAAGAAATAGAAGTTTTACATCTTTTTTCTACAATATTCGACTCTATCGCAAAAGACGAATAATGCAAGAAAATATCACATAAGACAGAATGTGATAACCACCACTCTCCACCCGCCACAACCCCAGAAAATACTAATAAATGTAAAAAACAAATGCAGTTAACTAGTAATCCAACATGCTTGATAAAAACTAAGACGGTGTTTGGCTGAGCTTAATTAGAAGATCATATAAGCCCCTACATCGTACAAGATGTCTCGAGATCTGATAAGCTGTTAAAGTGTTTGGATAAAAAAGATGTTTGAACTTATAAGATGCTTTTACATATTAAAAATAAATGAGCTTATAAGATATTAAAAAATAAGTTGGGGTGGAGGTAATTATTTTTTAGGAACTTATAAGCTCTTTCAAAGAAAATCACCAAACAAATTAAAAGAGTTTGTAAGCTAAGCCAAACACCCTCTAAAATGATAAAACGAATTCAGAAAAGAATAGAACCACCCAATTATCAGCTCTAAATTTCTTTTTATCTTATTCCAAAGATCAAGAGTAATATAGTCCCTATCCTGAGCATCTAGAGTGAACAATGTACAAAGTTGCAACCATAGATCCTCCAATAAACTATCTAAAGTAACCTATACTAAATTAGCAAATCAGAAATTCTCCACAGCCAATAAAAATTAATGTTTGGCCAAAAATCTTGGTTTACAGCACATTACACACAAACTAAGTTTGTTTCACACAAGACAGTTTACCTTGGTAATATTCAAAAGTTCATCTACAGCTTTCCCTTCATTATTAAAAATTTCTTCAATTTTCTTCATTCCCTGCAGGCAAGACCAAATAAAAGATGAACTAGGATTCTAGGAACCAGATAAAAGGAATGTGCTCACGAAAATACTAACCTCAGTCAGTCGCTCCTCAGCTTCACGTTTTGTGAGTGACTGCCAAGAATTACAAATATATTCAGCAGGCATGTTGAAATTTCTTATGCAAATGAATTAAAAGGCAATATGTAAAACAACTGCAAAATAGTTTATGGATCCCAGATACATCTTTTGACCTTATAAGTTTTAATTACAATAACCCATAACCACCAAAGACAATTCATAGCCATATATGTTAGTGAAAAGATAAATAAAAATTATAAGAAGCCCGTCCAGTGACTTCTTTCATGCTTATTTCCTCTATGAAGTTTTCAGGTGAAGTGAGTAGTTTTCTTTTTCAACACGTTTGTTCAAATCTTTCAGACAGCATAGAGACAATGTACAGCACAAAGACCAGATACGAGTATTTTCTTCTTCCCAAAGTAGCATATAAAGTCTCTTCATTTCTTAAAATAATTGGACAATGATCATACAACTAAAGGTTTTAATACAACCTTACCCAATTAGTAGCAAAACTGACTTAAAGCTATCATATTGTGGACGTTGACGTACATACTAACACATATCAATTTACAACCTTACCCAATTAGTAGCAAAACTGACTTAAAGCTATCATATTATGGACGCTGACGTACATACTAACACATATCAATTTACAAACCTTTGCGCAGAGGGAGGCATGTTCTTTTCCTACTGACACTACTTTCTTCCTCAACTTATCAACTTTTTCCAAGACCTTGCCAATCATGAAGAATTTAAAAATTAAAAACAAGCATAATATTATTATGATATGGAATAACTTAGGGTTCTTTAACCCCATATCAAAGTTCAACATGGAGAAAGAAATAGTGCAGGCAGTTAATCACAGAGGAAAAAGGAAAAAAGAAGAAAAAAGAAAAAAAAAAGTGGAAATAAATAAAATATAAACAAAAAGGCAAAGTATCACTTTGTAAGATGTAAATTTGACGGTTTATCAAAAAGATGATTGCAAACAGATTCGTGCCACATTCACAACAGCTCACAAGGAAAAGACGGCCCACTGAGTTCCAAGATAAAATTGTAAAAAGAGAAAGAATGGTGAAGCCTAAATGTGTACCTCCTCGTAGTTTTCCATCTCCAAGAGTCAACTCGACTAGAGATCGTTCATAAGGGTGCAAAGATTTTTTGTTTGGAAAATTCTCCTTGTATGTCCTCAATGGAACTGCAAGTTCCTGAAATTAATAAAGATAGGCAGATTGCTAATATTAGTTTTGTTTTGTTTTTCCCTGAGAGAGAGCAGCATTTTAATTTTTGAGATCAAGTCCAAGAACTAACCTTCATTAATGCATCAAGTTGTTTCGCACCTCTATTTCTTTCACGTTTTGCAGCATTAGCGATACCTAATCAAACATTTATATTAAAACCAACTTTTAAACTAGCAACCGCAATAGAGTTTGCAGTCAAGGGACGAAGGACCGTCATAAGCAATTACCCTTTGTAGCTGAAACTCTCTTTGCTTTCCTCAAAGCTGAATATAGAATATCAAACGACGGCATCACCATAGGAAGCTTTTGAAATGCACCAACAGTTTTCTTCAAGAGGTGTTGAAGCTTTTTCCTGAAAACCCAAAAACAATTGCATATAGCGATAAGAAATGATTAGAATATCATATCCACAGGTACAAAAGAAATGAAACTCTTCTCCATGATGGCTTATCAGAAACAGGTCTTATGTTACCCATTCAAGAAAAAACACAGCAGTGCGTGCTTTTCATGTCAACTGAATTGACTAACCGAATAAGAATAGAGGACACGATAGGAAAATAAGAAATCATACCTCGAATTTAGTTCCCCTACTAATTATAGGAACAGCAATATATATGGGGGAAAAAAGAGTAATAATACCTTAATTTTGCTTGCTTGTTTGGTATCACCTGTAGGGAACATAGCTTTCCATTGACAATTTCATAAGCAGTCGTCTGGATTTGCTGACAGAAGCACAAAGTCGGGTGCATAAATTTTTTGGGTTGAAAATTCACACCTGCGAAAATCCGCTGGAGGCATTGTTAGATATTTATAGACTGATTGAAATGAACAAAATTAAAAAAAAAATAAAAAAAAAAAAAAAAAAAAATAATAATAATAGAAGCAGAGAAATCATATAAGCGGGCCAAGTAGAAACCGGAATAGTGCCTTTGGGAATATTGTAGCTTCTAAAGAGCAGAGAAGATGGCGATGTCTGCCGCAACTGCAGTATACTCCAGGTGCCGTTCATTCTTTCTCTCTCACACACGCTGAGATACGCCGAGTGAGGATGGATAGGGGTGGGTGTAACCAGGGTTTAACGAAGCCTTTTCGCTCGGGAATTTGGGATGTTTGCAATGTTGTTAAGGATACCACGGACATTATACTATGGACTCATGTGTAACTAGTAGGTTGCATTTTATCCCACAAATTTATAACGTGTACACATTTTTTGAGAACCAAAATCCAATTTCACACAACACAATCCCACGCGCATTTCTAAATTCTCCATCTAGAAATCTTCCTTTTCAACTTCTCGCTCAACACTCGTTCAGCACACAAAATAAAGTAAAAAAACGACGATTTCATATTCCAGCAATTTTCATCTTCTCGGGCGATTTTCTCCAACAAATATAATACAAGCAAATAGCAGATTTCTTTCATCAAATCTCATCTTCTCCACCACTATTCTCCGGCTGTCAACAGTAAGTTTTTGATTTTTTCCCATCAAACTTTCATTAGTTCACAAACTGGTAATTGTTTTATCGTCGATTAATGATGTTTCATCATGTGGTGATTCATCACAAATTTTCCAATAAATTTTCATTATATATTTTCGATTCTTCCGAATCTAGGTTTTAGCCATTAATTGATGTTGATTCATCTGTATTTTAATTATATACTTTCGATTCTATGATTTGTTAAAACTCCCCAATTTAATTTCAGATTCTGTAGTTTTTGATGATATATATATGATTTGTGATGATATTTTCATGTTCGTGTGATGATAAATATATGATGTGTGTGATGATATGTGCATATTTGGTGTGATGATATATATATGATATTTGCATAGTATATGTGATGTATGTATAAGATATTTGTGATGATATTTTCATGTTCAGTGTGATGATAAATATATGATGTGTGTGATGATATGTGCATATTCGGTGTGATGATATGTATATGATATTTGCATAGTATGTGTGATGATATGTATAAGATGTTTATGATGATAAATATACACTAGTGGAAAAAAGTCGATCGGAGGCACTGCATTAGTGACGGTTCAAAGAGGAACCGCTGCAAAAAGTGCAAAGGTGTCGCTTATAAACAAAGAACCGTCACTTATAAAAAAAAAATTCGTCCGGGTGGCGGTTCTTGAATATCAAACGCCACCAATAATACTATAAGTAGCGGTTGTATACAAACCGTCACTAGAAAAAAAATTCGGGTGGCGGTTGTATAAAGAAACGCCACTAATACTGATTCGGGTGGCGATTATTTGGAGAAGCGCTACCAATAAGTTCGCCCATTTTTGGTGTCGGTTGTTAATTGAAACGCCACCCGAATTTAACTATTAGAGGCGGTTTAAAATTACAACCGCCACTTTTAGCATAGTAATTCTTACTCCAAGGTACCCAACTCGCTCGTTTTCCCTTTTATCATCCCCGAATGCTAACCTTCGTCAAAACCCTAACCGCAAGACAATCACTCTGTAAATACCTGAATTCCCTAATTTCCATTTAGAGAGAGCGAGGCGTGAATTAATGGTGAGTAAGGTGAAGAGATGGTGAAGACGAAACCTAAAACGATCAGGTTTGTGTTGTTAACAGTGGGCCTTTGGGGATTGTTTCTCATTGTAGATCTGCTCTGGGCTTCATCATCTTCCTCTTCCCCCAATTGGGTCCTAGATTCCAATAATTTCGTCCTTCGAAATCCTGTTCTTAGTCCTAATAGCTCACTCAGCACTCCAAATAAGGTCTGTGAAGTTTGTTTCTCAATCGCCATACTTTTCTTGAATAGCTGGAGTTGATGCCGATACTTGAATATCTTCCAATTTTATATATCAATTTGAAATCTATTACTAATAAGGTCTGTGAAGTTTGTTTCTCAATCGCCATACTTTTCTTGAATAGCTGGAGTTGATCCGATACTTGAATATCTTCCAATTTTATATATCAATTTGAAATCTATTACTAGTATTTAAGTGCCTTGATTTTACTTATATAATTGACATTTAGTTTCTTGAAAATGTGATGTGTGATTAGGCTCTTTTTTTTTTTTTGAATTATGCTAATCTACTTAGTTGTGTGCTTTTAATGTTTTGGTGGCTTGATATGAGTGAATGCTTTGTTTGTTTGTTCCTRTGAACTTAAATATGTATTTTGATTATGGGCTCTATTTCTGATAGGGATATGTTTTGTGATATCTCCATCAAGAGAGGAAGCAAGAAAGATAGTTGATGCGTGTCATAACAGACGTTGCCGCCTAGGGTTAGTGTTTACTTCGTGAACTATATAATTTTATTTACTTTTACAAAGTATAGGTTAAACAAATTTTATGATGGGATAACTATTTGAAAAAAAAAATGGTATGGAGAAAGCATGAACAATTTTATTTGGCAGATTAAGTAATATAATGTTTTTTTTATAAATCTGAAATCAAGTCTTGATTATATGATTGTCGCTTTTGAGCAGTGTTGGAATTATAGTTGCACTTAACTTTGATGACAGTTGTGATGGTATGATGTGCTACTCTTTCTCTGATATAAAGTTGGCATTAATCATCTAGTCTGTTGCAAGTGAAGTATGATGATGGCAAATTGGAAAGGTTAGGTGTAATGTAATTTTCATTTTTAGTATTGTATGCTTTTCTTTTCTTATGATGGTTCATGTCGAACACATATATAATTCCCTTTACCTAATCTACGTTTCCCTTTCCCTCCTCCTATGTGTTTTTGTTTGGTTTTGTATTACTGAATTTTCAAGCTTTCTGTATAATTCTTTTTATTTGGACAGGTCAAGAAAGCCCAAGAATGCAAGCTATGCATGGGAATAATGAAGATGGAGCTACGATTCTTGGGCTTCTCCATGATTTTGACAAGGAGGTTGGATTTTTCAATTGTGATTTCGGTTTATTTCTGTAGATAACATATATTTTTATCATGATATTTGGTGTTTTTTTTGTTTTTAATTACACATGTTTGATCAAAAGTATTGAAAAATGACATAAATGCACAATTGTTTGATATGATTATGTGATTGTTGCATAAGAAATAAAGCTTTGAAAATGATATTTTTTGTTGCAGTCTTGCAAATGCTGTCAGTCATCACTGATAGAAATCCTATGTCTTTTGTCCACTTCCCTATGCTGGTATTGGCTACCTCAAAACTTCTATATTTATTGTCGTAGATATTAAGCTCAGAACATAGTCATCTACGAGTTGCTAATGGGGTCTTTGTAGACATTGGTAACTCCCATATCTCTGTAAGTACATCAGTGTGATACTCGAATGTGTAAATGCAAAATATCAGCTTATTATTCATCATCTGCTCCCTTAAGAGAATGTACTAAGAACCTAAAAAGTTTCAGCAGCATTTAAAATTATAGATAAGAGTGCCATAATCAGTTATAATATCTGATTTGTACTTTTTTGTACACTTTTTTGTTACCTTTTTGTGTCGCATTCGCGTGCGTTTTTCTTGCATTTACGAGTTTTAAGAGTCGTTTTGGCCTATTTTGTTAGTTTTAGGTTTTTATAGCTTTTGCGCGGTTTTTAGTCGTTTTTCGTACTTTTTTACCCTTTTTCGTATTTTTGGCCGTAGGATGACCAAGCGGTCACGCGCACGCTCGGATCATCTCACTTGACTTGGATTAGAACGGGCAAAGCAAGAAAACACAGCGTGAACGAGGAGCGACAACCGGCGGACGTTTAGAGCGAAACGAGAAAATCGAGCCGGAGCAGCCGAGCCAGTCGATCGACTGACTCATCCAGGATCGACTGGACCTTCGACTGGAGTCCAGTAAGGTTGGCCAATTTTGAAAGCAGTCGATCGACTGACCCTTAGTCGATCGACTGAGTCGCATTCCAGCTCACGAATTTTATCACTTTTTGACGATTTTACCCCTGCGACTTTGTATTTATAAACCCAGCTCTCCAACCTTATCAACAACCCTTCCTTGTTGGAATTTGGGGCTTGCTCCATTTCCTTCAAGACTTTACCTTCCTTGCAATGATAAACCCTAGTTTAGTGTAGTTTTAGCTTAGTTTAGTAGTTAATTTAGTTTAGCTAGTTAGTTAGTTGTTAGTTAGTAGCTAGTTAGTTGTTCTCAATCAAGTGTTGGAGTGAGTGACACCTCCCTCATTTGTGTTATTGAAGCTTTCTCATTTGTGGATCTTGAGTTTAATGCAATTGGTATTTTCTTTCCCTTAATTTTCTTGTGTTGTTATTGTTGAATGTTGTTDTTGWTGTTGTGTTMGTTTTTAGATTTAGTTTGTGTTGWTGTTCTTGCCTTGTTCTTCAATTTCTCATTTCTAGATTTTAGTTTGCTCATGTTCTTGCAAAAGCTCCATTAATGCTCTTTTCAAGCTTTTTACCTCGTTTAGTTAGACAAACTTTTAGCTCTTGAAAGATGTATGAGTTTTCCTTCTTTGGTAATTTGTCTTGTTCAATTTAATGCTCTTTGACTATTTCAATTTCAAAAGCCTGATTTTTCCCTCCATGAATTCCCTTTTAATTGTGAGCTTAAATTGATGCAATTAGTTTAGAAATTAGGGGTTTAGGGTTTTGGTTCGTTTAGAACTATTAATCGGAGCTTGTCGAGAATTGGGATTGACGACCTCAACACTTGGTCGACAATTTGGGATTGACAACCCCGAATCGTGGATTAAGTGCTCGGCGAAAACCGATTAATCATGGAGACGAATCGAACACCCTAAACCCTCATTTTCATTATTTTCATTAAAGTCTTCTTTTAAATTCAAAACTCAAACAAAAATCAATGATTGCTTTCTTAGGAGTAGATTAGTATAGTTTCGATTAACAAGAGAGTGACTAAAAACAACGATCGCCGATTATATCTATCCTCGAGAGACACGACTCGGGAAAGTTTACCGCTCTACAATCGACTCCGTACTATTGCGGAGAAGATTTCTTAGAGTGCTAAGAATTCTTCGATCAATATCCACTATTGTCAAATAATAAGCCTAGTTCTATGCCTAATCCTTTTTAATCTTTAAGTTATCTTTTTTAAAGCGGTTAAGGCTTCCATTGAATAACCTTGGGTCAATGTCAAAAGCTCTCCAACAGCAATCCTGGCGAATTAACAAAGATGAAATTATGTCAGTATTTGCAATAATGAGGTCAACAGTTCCACATAAGAAAAGAAAAGCATTTATTTCCCGGCACGGAACATTTAGAGTTTTAACTATTTTTCTCCTTTGCGCTTAAGAAAAATAAAACTTGGTGGCAGGACCTTGCTAAGGGTCAACACGAAAGAAACTTTATTTCAGCAGTAGTTAGTCCGGGTGAGACTGGTGTCAAGTTTGAAGATGTCGGAGCCCTTTAAGATGTGAAGAAGGCTCTGAATGAACTTGTCATTCTCCCTATGAAGAAGCCCAAGCTTTTCTCCCGTGGAAATTTTCTTCGGGTGAGTTTCCTACTTTACCCTACAATTCGGGGTTAAATTACACAAACTGACCCTGAGTTTCAAGTTTAGCCCAAGTTCTTTTTATTTTTTATTTTTTGCTTGTGTGTGTGATTTAGCAGTCTCTCAAGGGTATGTTGTGTGTTTAATCCTAATCCTCAATATTATGCAATATTTCAAATTATTTCTGTAATTTACGATCAGCCTTGCAAAGGGATGCTACTTTTCGGGTCTCCTGAAACTGGAAAATCCCTAATTGCAAAGGCTTTAGCAACAGAAGCGGGTGCCCATTTCATCAACATCACAGCTGCATCTCTTGCATCTATGGTAGGAAAAACCCTTAGTTGATCGTTGCTCACTAACTCAATATCTAAATATTCTACCTGTCTTTCTAGCTAACATGTGCATATTTTTGCTTGCTTCTCATGCAGTGGTATGGAAAGAACGAAAAATCTACAAGGGCATTGTTCTCCTTTGCGCAAGCCGACTCTTGTGGTTATTTTTATGGATGAGGTGAGACTTTCTGCATTGTCAGTCATCGTGTTTTTTCCACTAGTGGAGAAAGAATATTAACTTAAAAACATGAGTACCGTTGCATGCAGAATGTTAAGGAGCTGTAATATCTCGGGCCAAATCCCTCAGTACTTGGGGAAAATATGGCTGATTCGCAGATTCTGTAACCCTCGATTTTAATTTTTTAGAATTAAAATTTTGAATTAAATGTTCATTCATTTTTTTAATAAAGTCGATTATTATATATATCGACAGGGATCTGAGTTTCAACAGGTTGATGGGGCCGGTTCCGAATCTCGATGGTCTTTCGAGACTGGAATACATGTATGTAGCTCGACTATTCGGTCTAAATTCTCAAGGTTATATATGTTCTACAAAATTTGCTAATTATATGTATCCGAACTTTGAGGTTTGATTTTTTGTTGTAATGGTTAGGTATCTGATTGGTAACTCTCTAACCGGGTCGATTCCAAATTGGATTGAGATCAGAGATACAAAATAGTATGTCTATATTTATTCACTCTTTTTATTTAATTTTTTTCTTCTATTTACTCATTTATCAATCCTTTTTTTCCCTCAAATATTTATGACTTGTGTATAAAATCTATATTACATTTGTTTGTAGTAAAATGGATCTGTCTTACAGTAACTTTTCCGAGAGCTCTGTGCCGGAAACATGTCGGGAAACTCTGTGAGCCTTAATTTTCATACTCAGTGATCATATATTTATATTGCTTTTTTTTTCCAATTGTTATTTTTCTTTTATACAGAAATCTATTCAGAAGCTATGGTGGGGTGAACACTAAGTCTTTAAAATTGGGGTATGACTTCAGTATCCAGCCGCGTTCTTAATTGTGTTTTTTTAATATTCTTCTTGTAAAATTGTAATGTAAAATATATTTTTTAAGTATATTGAATGCTTTTGTTAACATTTGATGTTGATTAATTTTAATTTTCATGAAATATAAATGAAATTGCAATTGTTTGGTATTTATAGGTTGGGATGAGGATTGGTAAAATAGAATGGACATTTAAATTTTTTTAATTATTATTTTTGAATTTAGATGGGTTATAGTCAAACCGATGTTAATGTTCTCTGTGTAAACGACATCAGTTCCTCAAGAAACCAATGTTATTTCTCAGTATTATTGGTAGAGCTTCTTAGTTAAGAAGCCGGAGTCATTTTTAAGTAGCGGTTTGAACCGCCACCCGCGTGATTTTGACTTTAAGTGTCGCCTCGATCAGAGGCGGTTCAAAACCACCACCAATGGCTGTTTTGAACCGCCTCTAATCGTGTTTTTCCACTAGTGATATGATGTGTGTGATGATATGTTCATATTCGGTGTGATGATATGTATATGATATTTGCATAGTATGTGTGATGTATGTATAAGATATTTGTGATGATATTTTCATGTTTAGTGTGATGATAAATATATGATGTGTGTGATGATATGTGCATATTCGGTGTGATGATATGTATATGATATGTGCATAGTATGTGTGATATATGTATAAGATGTTTGTGATGATATTTTCATGTTTAGTGTGATGATAAATATATGATGTGTGTGATGATATGTGCATATTTGTGTGATGATATGTATATGACATTTGCATATTATGTGTGATATATGTATAAGATGTTTGTGATGATATTTTCATGTTCAGTGTGATGATAAATATATGATGTGTGTGATGATATTTGCATATTCTGTGTGATATTTGCATAATATGTGTGATATATGTATAAGATGTGTGTGATGATATTTTTATGTTCTTTGTGATGATATATGCATTATATATATGCTGATCTTTGATTTTATTTTATATTTTTTGTGTTTAATTGTATAAATGACGAAGAAAGCATCAATTGTACCTTCAGACCAATTAGATATACCAATACTAGTTGGTAATCCACTGGGTACAGAGCTTACTCTTCAGGAGAAAGACCTGCAAAGGAAAATATACGAAAGAAGAAAAAAAAATCAGAAAATAAGAAGTCTAAATAGAATCATGTTCAAGAAAAGAAGGCAAAGCAGGAGAAAATTTTGAATGAAACAAAACTTCAAGTTGAGAAAAAGAATAAAGCTGGAAAGAAGAAAAGTCTCGTACAAGCACTTGATGCTACACAGTCGTTGAAAAAACTGGTTGTGAAATGCAAGTTGAGAAATAGGTTGTTAGTGAACTGGCCTTAAAGACGACGTTGGATAATAACAAAAACACTTTGACTGTGAAGAAAACACAGTTGCCTAAAAAGAAAAAGGTTTGCTATTTTTATTACTTTTCTACTTTTGACAGAAATAATATTCATATTCCAATTGAAATTAAACAATTATGCACTCATTCCAGGTTGCACCAGTGCTAGACAAGAAAAAAACGAGAATGAAGAAAAGATAAAACCAGCTGAGGTTTGGCTTTTAACAATAGTTATAATACACTACTGTCATGTCATCTGATCTAATATTTTTATTTTATTTTACATATCACTATATATAAAAATATAACATATCATCACATACACCAACCAGCTGAGGTTTAACTTGTTTTTATACCTAATTATAAAACACTATTATCATGATAGGTTATGCACATATACTAAAATACTAATAATTTTCATTAATTTTGTTTCATTTTCAGGTTGTGTTGAATCAGTTGCTTAAAAGAAAAGAACCGATGAATGATGTAACCACTCTTCAAGTTGCAAAAAAGAAGAGGATTTATATTCGAAATGAGAAAAATTAGAAAATAAGAACATCTACCCAGCCACTCTTCAAGTTGATTCCTGCCCTCAGTGCAGAACAAAAAGCAGCTGTAAGAGAGATTGGGTTTGGTAGTATGCTAGAGATGAAAGTGAAGGAGAATCAGACGGAGTTGCTGAAGTTCATGGTGAGCAATTTTGATTGATGCCGGTGTTCGATTAAACTTGAAAATGAGGAGTTGAAAATTGAAGAAGAGGATGTGGTGTCTGTGTTTGACCTTCCGAGGGGAAAAAACCCAGTCATTGATGATGCTGAAATAAAAAGTAATTCCTATATATTATACAAATATTATTTCTTTATTTCTATTATTTTTTCTATTTTTTCTATTATATTTTATTAAATTGTAAAATTAAAATTAAATTTTAATGCAGCTGATGATGTGTAAAAGGCTTTTCCTTTCTGAATTGAGAAGCCGATGGAACGTTGAAGGTGGGGGTCTTTTTACAAGTGCAATAGGACAAGAGCTGCAGACGAGGGCCGACTATGGTGATAACTTCACACGTGACTTTGTCGTGTTGTTGTCACCACTATGTTCAAATCGCACCAGGATCGATATGTCAATTACAAGAATCAAAAATCTCTTCAAGATGTCGATGAGATTAAGAATCGTAATTGGTGTAATTACAAGATTCAAAAGCTCGTTTCAGCAACAGATGATTGGAAGAAAAGCAAATCTGAAAGCAAATATTTTACAGGCCCTGCGACTTTTTTGATGGTAAGAATAATTAAATTCATATTGTATAATGAGATATTTCCAAAATAAACCATAATATTTTAGTTTTTATGCAGCTATGTTACCTTGACAGGATGGAGTTCAAGGTAAGAAGAGCAGAGTCACGCATATTCCCAATTTGCTCAAATTGAGAATCAATTGAAGTGAGTAAAAGAGTGGAGATGGAGAAGAAAGTTGGAGGATTTGGGAAAGGCAAGGTTGTAGAGTGATTGCCCAAGGAAGAAAAAGATCAAATTCTGGTATGCATCTTATATATATATAGCATCACATATATCTGTCACATAGCATCACAAATAATTGTCGTATATCATATCATCATGAAAAAGTAAAGACCAAAAACACTAAACCCTAAACCCTGAAATTTTATCATATATCAACACAATTAAAAGGTATATATCATCACATAGTACAAGAAATTAACAGGATTATATCATCACATAGTACATGAAAAAATATATCATTAATTAAAAAGCAAAACCTAAACCCTAAAAATGGAAAGAGTAAATCTACAAACAATACTTAATACATAATGCTTACTAGTTATATTTAATTTTTTATATTCATTTTTTATTTATTGAAGGACTGTGTAATTGTCAATGAAGAAGGAACAAAAAAACTGACGGTCGTTTTGAGGAAGATGACGGATGTTGTGGTTGAGTTTAGAGAAGTTATGGACGAAATAGGGAAAGCGGAATCAACAGCTGATATTCTGAAGAAACCCTATGATATGTTGTTGAGCTCTAAACATGAAGAAATAAACCCTATGGAGCAAGAACCGACCAAACCACAAACAACCCATGAAACACCAACCCCAAAACCATCAAGCCAAAATTCACCAATCTAGAAACCTAATGACATCTGTGATGATGACTTGTTTGATAACCCAGAAGTGGCAAAAGTAATTTTTGCCTTTTGGGATGCATAATCTGAACCTAATCTGGTGCCGAATAGCAACATGGTGAAGAGAAAGATGTCGAAGGGAATATCATCACCCACATTCTCTTTAGGATTAGAAGAGATAGAAACAATTGGAGATGATTGTGGCGGAGTTGATGCTAAAGGTGGGGATGATGAAGAGACTATAGTGTGTGAGTCTACTTTTGTTGAAAATGAGAAAGAGAACAGTGATGATGATGGGAAGCTGACACCGATCGGAGAAGTAGATTTCCAAAGGTGTTCACTGTATCCTTTTTTAAAAATAATTTATTACTTTTTTAAAATTTAAATATATAACTAAAGGTATTTCTTATTACATTCTGTGAAAAACAGCCTACTTGAGTAGTCGGAGGATGACCTTGTCGATGTACTGAAAAGAAGGAACCCGACAAGAAAACTCAGAAATCTCCCGTTGAAGCTAAGACCCCCTTTTTGGACAACAAACAGGACACGGCTGAATGATCTTGTTACAACGAAGGAAAAAGTTATTTCTGAATATGCCTTCCTAGAAAGCACTGAAGAAACGCAAAAGTAAGAAAATCTTTATTTTGTGGGAATTTGATTATTATATATATGTGACGATATGTGCATATTTTATGCGATAAAATGTATGCAAATCCTGTGTGATGATATATGAATTTGCTTTTTGCTTTTTTTTATTATGTTCTTCTTCTTCTATTTATTGATCGAATACACACGATAATTATATCTCAATGGCTCTTGTTTGTCTGATCAGCAAGAAACTGTTTGAAGGGATTGGATTTAGTGCAAGAAAAAAAGATTTCAGCACTCTTTCAGCAGATCAGTGGGTCATCCAAAACCTTGTTGATATTTGGGCCTGAAAATGAATTTGGATAATATGAGGAGAGCACCTGGAGAACCAAAGCGGGTGTTTTTCACGACACTGGTACATGTAAGAAAAAGTTCTGCAAGATCAATTTATTTATCATTCAATCCGGTTTTGTTGACAAAAATAAACTTTATTTAAATGGCAATTCTGTAGGATCAATTGAAAATGGACAGGACTACTGACGAGATTGGTGAGGAAAAGTTCAATAATGTGATTTATTGTGAGCTGGCCACATTACACGACCTCAGTATTGATGATGCAGATTTGGTAATTACACATTTATGAGTATATTTATAAATTATTTATTACATATACATAATTATATATTCTAATCACATATAAATGAACATGGAGAACATGTATTTTTTCCCGTGTTGAAAGATAGGCATTATTGGATTGTGTGCATCAATTTCATAAAGAGCACCATCGATATACTCGATAATAGGCCGCTTACAAAATACAACAATATTAAAAAGCACTACGACAATGCTCCAAAAAATATTGTAAGTACTTCATTGCATACTGATTACAAATGCATCTCATAATATTTACATATTATATATATATATATATATATATATATATATATATATATATATATATATATATATATATATATGTAATACACAATACAATGCTCCAAAGAAGAATATTGTTTCATCACACAAATACTGATACATATCATCACACTTTACTTCCACATATCATTAGCAAAAAAGCAAACCCTAAAACCTGAACGTGTTTTAGATATCATCACATAATACTGACATATATCATCACATACTTCAGCTACATATCATCACATAATAAGTCCAAATATCATCACATATTGTTGACAATGCTCCAAAGAATATTGCAAGTACTTCATTGTATTGTGTATTACTTTTGTAATAATTATATCAAATTGCTACAGGTGACAATGTTCTTGAACTATTTAGAGTTTCATGATCTTAAAACAAAGTTCAAGCTTGTTAATTTTCCTCAATCAATGATTAAAATGCCATGGAGATCATCAAAAAACTATGATGATTGTGCAATCTACTGCATGAGGCATTTAGAAACCTATAAGGGAGATCTGGCTGGATGGGAGACTGGTTTTGAAAAAGATAAGTAAATTACAGTAAATTTATTTGATATATTTTTTCATTCCATTTGTTTGAATATATTTATTTATATTTCTTTTTTTTTTGTTATAGGATAAGGATTTGTTGAACACCCTAAGGGCAAAGTACTGCTGCACAATGATCATGATGGAGGAGAATGAAAGGAAGGAACAAGTTCTAAAAGATGCAAAACGCTTTGTTTGTCGTCATTAGATTTTTTCGAATTCTATTTTATTGTTGGAATTGAATTATTTTGATGTAAAACATGGTGCTGAGTCTAGGGCCGGATTTATGTATATACATGAGGGGCCACGGCCCCCCAGAAATTCAAAAACCCTAATACTATTTATAATTTTTTGTTATTTGTAATTAAATATACATCCCAAAATTTACAAACTTGTAGCTTGGTCTAGTGGTTGGTGTGCTTAATCTCTTTTCAAATGGTTCATGGTTCAACTCTTACTCTTGCCCATTTTCCCTTCTTTTTTCTTTCTCTTTTATCTCTTGTTTTTCTATATATTTTATCTTTCTTTTATATTTATCTTTATCATTTGTTTCTTATTAGCTTTCTTCTTTTTTCTTTCTTCTTTATCTCTTGTTTTTCTATATTTTATATCTTCTTTTTTTTCCCTCTTTCTCATTTGTTTCTTTTTAGTGTTCTTTTTTTTCTTTCTTTTTATCCACTAATTCATATATTTTTTATCCTTCCTTTTCCATTCCTTTTATTTTCCTCTTTCTCATTAAATAAATTTAAAAGCAAAAATATAGAATTAAAAATATCACCACTCTCTCTTTCTTTTTTATTTTTCTCTTCCTCGTTATTTACCTTAAAAATACAACAATATAAAACTAAAAAAGTATCACTCACTTCACTCTTTTTTCCTCACCTTTTTTTTTCCATATTCTCACAAATTAATGGTACCAACTTAAAAGTAAAAAACATATCTTTCATATTTTCTTTCACCCTCTCTAGCCCCTATTTTCTTTGCCTTTTTATTTTTTATTTCACATTCTCTCTAGTTTATCGTAACACTAAAAAGGTTTAAAAAATATATTTTTTCCCTTAATATAACACGAGTCGAATCTCGCCATTTCACCAAATTATTTTTATCTTTGAATACGCGGCCTCCCCAAACTAACAATTCTGGATCCGCCCCTGGTGCTAGATGTTTGATGTAGGGAACTGATGTTCTTAGACAATCATTAAAAAGGTGAAAACTTAGAAAAATATTCTGATGCACATCTTCATCTGTGTGTTGTTGAGATATTAAATGATGATCATAATTTCTGATGCTGCAAAACTTTTCATATTGGTATTGGTCTTTCGTATTGGTTTTTAATGATATTAGTTCTCATAACATGATTAATCACAAATTATCGTCACATATCATCACAAATAACTGAAATATATCATCACCTATAATATAAATATATCATCACGAATACCTATCATATTATTATATTTCTATATTGATTCTATATCCTAATAATTGGCAAAGTGAACTCTATCATGTTTCAATATTATTTTATACCACTAATAATGAATATACTAGGCAATACAAGAAAAGAATGCTCAAAATAAATTATAATAAGAATATAATAGATATCATTGCATTTAAACGAAGGCATATCATCGAATATAATATTCACATATCATTACGTATAATTTGAAATATCAGTACACAAAATGCAAAACTAACACATCCATAACCCACCAATTAAAATAAAATTTTATAAAAAATATAGTCTGACAAATAAAATTACCTATCTCTCTATTCTGTCATATATCGAAAAAAAATACTAACTATCAATTTACTTTAAACTAAAAGAATTACAACTCAAAAGAATGTAGTAATGGTAGAAGCTTTAAACTCGTATTCGGACTAACAACTATGAAATTCGAACTCGATGTTGGACCAACACTCGGATGCACAACATAATCGTCTCCGGAAAATGTAGCAATAACATCCTGAAAAAAAAATACACAATTAAAAAACATGCTTATGTAACAAGAATTTCCAAAACAAAATCTTTAAATTACGGAAAATATATAAATTACAGAAAAGTGAAGAAAAATACCTGTAAACCTTCTACATCCTTCTTAGTTTGTGACTCGGCAATTTGTGCTCGATTTCTTTTTTCTTTTGCTTGGTTACACTTCTTCTCAAGTACACTCTTCTCCCTCTTGTTCCGCTTACCTTTCTCACGACTACTTTGAGGATTTTGAACAACTCCACTCAACAGAGGATCAACGCAATCATCAAAATAAATGGGGCCGACTTCACGTATAACACTACATTTAGCAATTTCGAAAGCTTCTTCACACTTCAAATGAGCTCCAATATTATCTTCACTTGCTAAAATTAGCTTCTGAAACTTTCTATTCATTTGAATCCTCCATAATGAGCCCGCCATAGATTTTTTTGAGGAATCAACGGCAGGAACATCATCTAAAACCCGCCCACTAACAATATCCTTATGTCACCTTTTCGTAAGATATCTCTCGAGAATAGCAAGCACACAATGTATATTCATTATACGTAAACAATGACAGCACAAAATAACAACTTACACGTGCAAGATATTGACAAATCTTCAACATTGAAAATTACAGCATGTTTTATCACATCCCTACTCTCAACCCACACATGATATGTCATAATAGACCCTTCTATAAAAAAAAAGGATTGATGACATGCAACACCTTTCATAAACTGATCTTTAAATAAAGAGAAAGTTTCAATTGTATACACATCTCTAGCATGTAAAACTAACTTAACATCGTTTAAGGCCATAGATGGTGTACCTAGCATGCAACGTACATCTTCACCATTCTCTTTACTCCTCCACTCAGACACAACTCCGATGAACATGTTGTAGAAATCACAAAGCCCATCCGTCTTTGATAATTTCCTTGTAAGCGCATGATTTGTGCTCTTACTTCTTTGAGAAGATAAAATGCCACCTGAAAACCAATCCTTGTTAAACGCAGGACACCATTTTGCTCTTATATCATAAAGCCTTAGTAACCAAGAATTATCCTGACATCCATAATCTGTAACCATCCCGAAAAACATAGAAAATCACGCATTACTGACACATATCATCATACACAACTGAGACATATCATCACACTTTACACCAAAATATCATTAGCAAAAAATCAAACCCTAAAAACCTGAATGTGTTCAGATATCAACACACATTACTGATATATTTCATCACACAACACCGATACATATCATCACACTTTACACCAAAAATATCATTAGAAAAAAGCAAACCCTAAAAAACTGAATGTGTTTCAGATATCATCACACATAACTGACACACTTCATCACACAACACTAATGCATATCATCACACTTTACTTTCACATACCATTAGCAAAAAAGCAAAACCCTAAACCCAAACTGTATTTCACATATCATCACAAATTAATCACACATATACATATCATCACACATCGCTGACACTTATCATCACTTATCGCTGACACATATCATCACACATTACTTCCGCATATCATTAGCAAAAAGCAAACCATAAAACCTGAATTTGTTTTAGCATATTGCTGTAATATATCATCACATATTTCAGCTACATATCATCACATATTGCTGTAATATATTATCAATAAAAATTAACACATAAATTTAAGCATAAAAAATTACTTACTTTTCCCAGTAGAACTGGAATTCAGCTTCTGTTTCCACATACTTGAGCAAATAGTTGAAAAGGTCTATAAAACCTTTTTGACTTATTAGCGACCTGATGTTTGTCTTTGAGTTTTTGCCAATATGCCATACACAGAGTCGATGTCGTGACATTGGGAAAATATTGGAAATAGCAGCAGCCATGGCAGCAGATTGGTCGATCATAATTGTAGTAGGGTGCTTACCGCCCATGGATCTCAAAAAAGTACCAAACAACCACTCAAATGACTTGATTCTCTCATTCATTAAAAACCTGCACCCAAACATCACATTCTTACCATGATGGTTCATACCAACAAATGGACCATAAATCATATCATATTTGTTAATGCGATACATATTATCATGCACCAACAAATCACCAAATAATCCGTAATACTTCCGCATACGACCATCTCTCCAAAAAAAAACTACACAGCCTAGACTCACTATCCACCTCAAAGTCGAAGAAAAAGTCCTTCTCGTTAACTTGCCTATTTTTAAAAAATTGAATTAATGTGTTGGAATTAGCACCATAAAATATGTTCGATTTACTTAACGCATTATATGCATCTCTAGTGCTAAAACCTAAAAAAGGTGAATCACCAGACCGATTTTTCAAAACCCGTACACCATCGGCCACACCAACACCACTTTTTTTAACTCTTTAAGGTAAGCAAGTTGAGTCGGACAAATTTGCCTATGAGATGGAAGAAGATGACTAGAAGTAGGTGGACATAATGTATGGTTGTGCTCGTTTTTATGTGTAGTAACAACCCACAAACCACTACGATCAACATCAAAACGAATAAAAGAAGGACAACTTGTTCTAACATCTAATTGTGCATAAGACCTACCTTTTTTGGAAACTTATTTCTGACCAGCCTTAGAACAAAAAAACATTTTCATTAAAAGTGAGCCATCAACCCTCTTCCTATACTTCCTCTTCCTAACACTAAACCCAACCCTATACGCATAATCATTGTATAAATTATAAGCCTCATTAAGGGAATTTACTATAATCCCAACCAAACCATCATCCCGCATTGCTCTCTCAAGTGATTGACTGTCGCCAATAATAGAATTCACTTAATAAAACAAAAATATAACAAAAATAAAATAAACCAAAAATATATGATTAATACAAATATTAATCACATATTAATACAACATATCATCATATATTACTAAGACATATCATAATATATTACATTCAAATATCATTACTTTTAAAAACCACATAGTACATATTATTACTTGTATATCACCACATACTGATTTCGCATATCATCACATCTAAATACACATATCATCACATTATGCTTTCACATATCATCATATATTTCTTTGACATATCATCAATAATATTATTTCTCGTATATCATAGCATACATATTTCACATATCATCACATCTAACTACACATATCATCACATTCTACTTCCACATAGCATCCTATATTGTTTCCATATACCATCACATATTATTGCTCAAAATATCATCAAATACAGTCTCACATATTTTTGCTCACATATCGTATCATCAAATACAGGCTCACATATCATCACATACAAACTCATATATCAACACATATTCCCTTCCATGAATTGTAAAAGGAGAAATTATAAACCTGTAATAGAACTATTTTCATGAGTGCTCAAACTCGCACCAGGGACTGGAATATTTGCAGGAGAGACATAAATCGGAAAAGCTGCAACAACAAAAATAGAAATAGCGTAAACCTAATTGAATACAAAAATAAATCAACTTCAAAAAATAAATTACCCTCGAACCGATTCACATTCATTGGAACCTCTAACAGATTCATGTCCATTGGAATTGAAAAAGGTTTTGTTTGGTGGAGGTGGAACAAAGATTGTTTCGGCGGTAATTTGACGTTGATTGATGAAAATCAAAGAAAATTTCGACAGGGACAGGCTTTTAAAATCGATGGGCGGGATCGTTAATGCTGTTAAAATCAATGAAAATAGCCATTGTTGTTAAATCCAAAAGGGATCGGCGGTGATCGACTATTCTTTATATGAAATCGCTCGAGATTTTGGCTATGGAGTTGTATGTGAAGCGCGTGTTGTTAGAAAAGAAATACCGACAAACAAACTAAAAAGCGCGTGGAATTGTAGAGATTCATTTTATATGTGAAGAATGTGTGCACCTTGCAAGGTGCACCTGGGTCCATCTAATAAATTGCCGAGAAAATGACTGTAAAATTGCATCATGTATCCACTTCTACATTTACATTCATTAATCTACTCTACTATAATACCCCACCCTTGTATTTATATTCATTGATATACCCCATTATTATAAAATATGTTTCACTTTTGATTTAACATGTATAACAAAATAAAATTTAATAATACACTATTATTTACTTTTTTTTTTTACATAATTTGACATTTAAAGTAAAAATATATAGAGAGAGATAGATAGATATAGATAGAGAGAGGGGACTCTAAATTCTAATTCTTTAAGGGCTCGTTTGGTTTAAATGATGGGATAGAACTAATTTATCAAAGTGGGGAGGATAGTACGGGGTAGTTAATATAGTTTGATATTTGGTTGTTGTGATTGTGTTATTGGTTGAATCTGGATTAGTCTTTCTATCATGTGTTTGTTTGCATGGATAGTAATGATAGTTTATCAAATTGACAATAATAACCTTTACGTTTTTTACTCATTTTTTGGCAATTAAATTGTATTTTACACTTTAATTTCTTCAACTTTACATCCAATACACCCATTAACCAAAAAAAAAAGAAGCTAAGAACTGAATATTTATTACTTTAAATTATGATTTCGATTTTAACTTGCATATTTATATGTATTTATGTGGAATACCACTTCAAATGATAACAGAACAAGAAAAAATAACATAAGAAAATTGGTAAGATACCTAAAATCAATCGATGTATATTTTTTTTTTTTCTTCCTTTTCTGAATAATAGATATTGTATTAATTCTTCAAATCATGTACATCAAAAAGGCTAAATGACCTTCAATACATTGGATACCCAAACAAAAAAAAAGAATTAAAGGATATGCACTCATCAAGGAATGGCCTAGCAAACCTTGAAGCACCAAGAGATAAAATCTCTATCATAACAACCAAAAGGGAAAAAAAATTATGACGCTTTTGGCTAATACAAAACATTTGGTAGCCTGACAACATCAACCGCAGAGCACAATTTCCTCAATGTTGTGTCTCCATCCTCGTACCTGCAGAGATAAATGTCCACTTTAATACTTACAAATTACGCATCAATAAATTCATATGCAGCAAAAGAAACAGAACGATCAAATGGCATACAGGTAAATATATATCTTACCCGTCACGATGTCATTTTTGCTTTGTTCCTCTGAGCACATCCAAAATATAATATTATTTAATTCGCACAGACGAGTATATTAATATTGAAGAGATTTTGAACCAGAATTACGATGACAACTAAAAATTAGGAAGGTGCTTGATTACCTTTTGAGATTATTTTATTCCTTGAAATAGATGCTTTACATCAAGAAGACGAGGATCGATATTTGCAGGTGCCTTGTACTTCAAACCCAAAAGATAGATTTCGGCAGACGCTGATCGACTGGCTAGCGGTTTGTCCACTTCAACTTTCTCAAATAGCTGAACGACAAGTTATGGCTAAGAGAATGTCTAATTATCATATATAAATCTTTTTAAAGGGAAAGACTTATTATTTATTACCTGTATAAGACAAAAGAGAACAGCTGTATAATCTTGAGACCTGAAAACCTATGAAAAAAAAGACACATGAAAATTAATAGGTATTCACCTTATTCAATGTTTAATAGATAGAAAATGCATGGAGATGATGTAAAATACAGTACAGAAGCATAATTGAACCCATTAAAAACTGGAGAAAATGTACTTCAATGTAAAGGCAGTGGCAATTAAGCATAATTCATTTAAAAAAAAATAAAATCCCAGTTTCATAACTCAACTAGGAAAAATAGATAAAGAACACCGGCAAGTAGCCCAAAGATACTATATTGACTAGATTTGCTTCTTGATACAAATAAAGTAGTAGTGGATTACAAGCATATAAACTAAGTTCAGTATGAACCCACAGTGGTACAGTAGAATAACTGAACATTCATAACTAAAAAATGTACCACTTGGTAGCAACAACGTATATTCTTCTTTTGTGATCATACAACAACAGCAGGTCCCTTCATGAATTAATACCATTTTTCTAAACAATTAAGAATCTTGTAGCATCTAATTCTTTGTTCGTTTGCCAAAAGAAACAATATGAATAAGATGTTGATTTTCACCTGTTTATGTTAAGCGTAACATAAAACCAATACAAAACCAAAACTAGTAAGAAGAACAGCAATCAGATAGCAGAAACGAGTGGAAAAAAGTGCTTAACTTTTATTCCTCAAAATCAGTTCGGATCGGCCTTAACCGGACCCTTTTTACAGGTACTTAACCTTGAAATACCAGCTTTCTCTCTCTAAAGCTCTCTATGTTTCTCTCTCTAAAAATTTGGGATCCTTCTTTCTCTCTTAGAGAGGCTATTTATAGTTTCCAGTGGAAACCCTAATTGGACACTCGTCATATTCTCATTGGTTCACCAAAACCCTCTGTCTAATTTGTCTTTATCTCCTTGCCGACCTCAACTAGTTTCCGCTGCCTTAGTGCCGACCTCAGCCATTTTTCGCCGACTTAGTGCCATCCTCAGCGACTTGGTGACGTCCTAAGTTGTTTTCCGAACAAATTCAAGAAAGGCGAACTGATGACCACGTTTGGCGCTTCTTGCTTGATAAGGGAACGAAAGTGAGCCGAGTAGGTTGTGCCCGTGCTGGATGAGCACATCCTGCTCGGCACTTTCTGCTCGGCGAATCGTCAAAAATGCTCAACATAAGACTCCGGTTGTGCTGGCAGATCATGCCGAGCTCTGTAGCTCGGAGGAGGAGCTCACCAGCTCTCGGCCGGGTCAGCTCTCGGAAACTCGACGGGGGAGCTCGGCAGCTTGGCGGAGGAGCTCACCAGCTCATGGCAGGCCGTGCGTCAGCTCTCGGGAACTCGGCGGGGGAGCTCGGCAGCTCGGCGGAGGAGCTCGGCAGCTCGGCGGAAGAGCTCGGCAGCTCGGCGGAGGAGCTCACCAGCTCTGGTAGGGCGTGTGTCAGCTCTCGAGAACTCGGCGGACTGTGCTGGTCTGTTCGGCAAAATCCTGCTTGGCGGAGTCCTGCTCGGCACTCTACTCGGCGCCAGCTGCGCGGGACTCAGCGGACTGTGCTGGTTTGCTCGGCAAAATCATGCTCGGCGGAGTCATGCTCGGCGCCAGCTGCGCAGGACTCAGCGAACTATGCTGGTCTGCTCGGCAAAATCCTGCTCGGCGGAGTCCTGCTCGGCGCCAGCTGCGGGGACTCAGCGGACTGTGTTGGTCTGCTCGGCAAAATCCTGCTCGGCGGTTCTACTCGGCGGAGTCCAGCTCAGCACTCTGCTCAGCACCAGCTGCACGGGACTTAGCGGACTGTGCTGGTCTGCCCGGCAAAATCCTGCTCGGCGGAGTCCTGCTCGGCACTCTGCTCGGCGCCAGCTACGCGGGACTCAGCGGACTGTGCTGGTCTGGTAGGCAAAATCCTGCTCGGCGGGGTCCTGCTCGGCACTCTGCTCGGCGCCATCTACGCAGGACTCAGTTGACTGTGCTGGTCTGGTAGGCAAAATCCTGCTCGACACTCTGCTCGGCGCCATCTACGCAGGACTCAGCGGACCGTGCTGGTCTGGTAGGCAAAATCTTGCTCGGCGGGGTCCTGCTCGGCACTCTGCTCGGCGCCATCTACGCAGGACTCAGCGGACTGTGCTGGTCTGCTCGGCAAAATCCTGCTCGACACTCTGCTCGGTGCCAGCTGCGCGGGACTCAGCAAATTGTGCTCCCGGACGATATTGACCATCAACAAGCCCTTGAGCCCGGAGTCGGCTATGCATAGGTGGGTTCAGGCTAATCAAGTCCTGGTCGTCCGAACATTCAATTCAGTCAAAAAGGGGGGGTGTCAGCGACACGGCCGAGCTCGGCAATTAGGCAGCTCGGTGAACTCTGCGCGGCAGGTTGGCGTCAGCGCTCAGCGGTCCACGGCGATAGTCAACGAAATGGCCGAGTTCAGCGGTTCGGCTGGTTGGGTGCACGGCGCTCTCTGCTCGGCGGGTCGCCTGGCAGGACTCGGCAGACCGCGCATGGACTTTCGGCTGCTCGGCGCTTTCTGCTCGGCCAGTTGAGTTCTCCAGATTACTTTGAGTGGTTCGGCTTGGTTCCTCCGTGGAGTATTCGGGACGATACCGACCGTCAACATCACCTATGGTGGAATATTTGTGCAACAAAAGCAAGATTGAAATTAGTTTAAACCACAAAATCTTGTGTTTTAAAAGAAATGGTTCATTTTCCATTTGAGACTCAGTATCAACAACATGTATTCCCAAAGTTTAATAAAATACAATAAGATAATTATTTAAATATTCATATACAAATATAAAAATCATGGCAAAATTTGGTGATGGGTTGAGCAATTAATATATGAACAGAGCACATTAAGCAACAACATAATAACTCATACCACAGGAAAAAAAATCAAAGCACAAAAGCTATCACTTTCACAGACGAAGCCATTACCAATATACATGTAAAAAAAGATCAAGAAAGCGAGAAAAATGAAACCCATATTTAAAAGCAAGATAAATAAATATAGAACATAAGAATAGGACAAAGGATTCAAGTTTGATTATTATTTTTATGAATAATAGATATACAGAATAGAATTACCTCAAACACCGATTCTTTCTTTGACTTCTTTCAAGCCCCGTATTAAACAAACCCAAATTGATAATCCACAAAGAAGCAGAAAGCTACCAAGAAAAAATCTGTTTTCAAAAGTTGAAATTCACAGCGCTAAAAGGGTAATTACCTCAAACACCGATTCTTTCTTTGACAATTGGAGCTTGATGAAGTCGGACAATGTCGGGGATTCTTAAGCGAGGCGGAGGCACAAGCCATAGAGTGTTGGGGGGTAATTCTAGAAATCGGGATGAGGCGGAACCGATGGAGCTTCGGTTGAGAAGCTGTGGCTAATCGAGAGAGGATGGAGAGAGAGATCTTAAAATCACTAGGGTTTTTTGTTGTGGGCAGTATTTAAAATGGTCGTCTCGTAATTACATATTCAAGTAAGGACAAAATCGATAAACTCAAGACCTTTTCGAGGACAACATCGTCATTTGTCCTCATGTATGAGCCGGGATGAATTTATCTGAGGGGTGCCCATGGGACAAGCTTATCCCACTCTCAATAGATAATGACCGGGCCGAGGATTATATACCGGGCTTATATCCATGAAACAAACATTGGGTTTCGTGGGATACCCCACCTAATCCCATCCTATCACCAAAACCAAACGAGCCCTAAACATATAGTCTAGTTAGTATGTTTGGGATACATGAAAGATTGACATAAATTGTAGATTAAATAGATTAACCAAAAAAAAAAAAAAAACTCCTCATGTTCACAATATTTGTTGGTTGTGTGACTATTTCTACCACATAGTTACTAAATTCACTACAGTAAAAAGAACATAAAATAAATATTTGTGATTTATCTAAAATATCCTTATATAATTTATTTTTTTTGGGGGGGGCGCCAATAATTATTGGGATCGACATTTTTGGTCCTTTAATTTTGTTTTTCTTCAATCTTGGGGAGGTGGAAACCCATCTATTCTAAAGATTAATTCAAAGTTTGAGCTTATAATTATTGGGATCGGCATTTTTGGTCCTTTAATTTTGTTTTTCTTCAATCTTTTATCTACTTCCTCTTTCGTTGGACTTACCTAACAAAATGGTCGTCGTAGTAGCCTACCACAGTTCCAAAAGGCAACCATATTAGTAATAGCACAAATTAAATGGGAAAATAAAATATAATCCGTGAAAACTTGAGTAATCATATGAGAATGTAGGATTCAGAAAAAGAAATACACAAACTATGTGAGAATGGTTGGGAAAGTGTGAATGTAACGCCCCGATTTCATTTTAGTCGAAAAAGGTTTTATATTTTTAAATAATTAAATGGAGAAATCTTGGCGTCACAATAAATGTCTAATTTTCACGATTTTAACATAAAGATTCACGTATTTCAAAACGCTCAAGAAATTCGCAGCGGAAATAATCATAATGCAAATAACCAAGTTTTCAACAGTGGATAAAATGTAAAACAAGATTAAACCATAAAAATCCAATAACAAGAGTTTTCATTCCTCTCCTCGTTTCCCTTTCATTCGATATCTTCATTTGTACCTGAAAAACACGTCGTTGATTTGGGATGAGTGTTTGTTTATAGTGGTTTTGAGTCGAGTTTCGTTAGGTTATTAGGTTGTTTTTATTATTTTTCGAGTTTCTTTTTGATTTTATACTTGATTTGGTTAAATGGGTT
>BMAC01000114.1:1221821-1257971 GCA_014905375.1 Phtheirospermum japonicum
GTACTCAATAGTTACACTGACTTAACCAATGCAAAAATCATACAACTCACAAATAGTACAATCGATCATAGAATTCATAGTTTTATCGTCAATTAATTTTGTGGATGGGTGTGATCTTTGCTAGATTCTGACAAGAAAGCGAAAAAAGAAGGTGAAATTGGCCCTTGTCCCCTAGCCTTGGCTCGAGCCAAAGTGAGTCTGGGCACGCCAAGAAGTGTCCAGGATGCATCAAAAATCCACGCCATGAACTAGCCTCCAAAATGACAAAAACATTCCTGTAATAATCGCCAAGACGTGCCTGAACGTGACCAACCCGTGCCCAGGAACCTTGACGCACCGCCTTTTACACAAGCCAGGCAAGCCTGCCCGTGGCGCACGCATGCCAGCCCCCGCGCGCATGCCCTGCTTCGCCAGCCTATGCCAGTGCTCGCCTGTCCGTGCGCCCGCGCACCTGCCGGACCACGCCAGCACCCGCCAATGCCCGGCGCCTGTCCGCGCATTCGCGCGCATGCCAGCCCACGCCAGCGCCCGCTAGCCAGTGCCTGCTGAATCCCATCTGCCCAACCCCCACACGCCTGCGCATGCGCGCGCCAGCCAAGCCTACACGCCCATGCCATCCATACTGTGCGCAGCTACCACACACCTCCACCCACGCGCACGCCAACCCCCGCCAATGCTGAGCCAAATCTTGCCAAACGTCGAGCCAAGTGCATCTCAAGGCCATTCCGGGTCAACTTTGGTCAATCCCGGGAAATCCAAACTTTTAAAGCTTATTTGACCCATTTACCCTTAATAGAACCTAGTATAAATAGATGGATCTCTCATTAGCTCCAGAAAATCACCAACCCATTCTCCCAACTCATGCATGGGTTTGGATGTAATTTCTCTCTCTAGTTCTTAGATTTAATTTTCAAGCTTTTCCTTGGGGTTTTTTTAGCTCAAGAAGAATTTAATCTATCACTTGGATTTAATTTGGATTGCAATTTCATCAAGTTTCTGTTTCTCTTTCTTAATTCAAGTAAGTTTTTCTTAATTTCTTCCTTGTTCTTTAGTTTCAAGCTTATTCTTTAATTTATGCATTTTGTCTTAACTCTTAAATTTGTTGTTAGATTTAAGATTTGGTTTATGGAATCTAGGTGAGTTACACACCTTGATCATAGATCAGGTCCTTGATCGTTTTTATTTTAAGTAATTCCTATGCTTTATTATGATTTTTATTTTCATGCATAGTTTTATGTTGATTCATAGATCTACTCTTTGTTTCTAGTTATTTTTTAAAAAGATTTTAACTTTCAAGTCAACTTTATTGCTCTTTCCATTGGTGCTTTCGATTTTCGTTGATTTGCAATATTTAAGTTTCATGATCATGCATGCATAGTTGTACCTTAGGTTTTCATGATTGTACTTTGTTGTTTCTTTGCTTTTTATTGCTTATTTTGATTATTACTTGCAATTTAAATATGGCATACGCATGAGGCATTCGAAATACTTGCACTTACTTTTATTTTTTCATTTTTTTCGTACATTTTATTTTAAGTTTCACTAGCTAAAAAAACCATTGATTCGTATAATCACTCGAATTTCGATAATACCAAGACACATGAACCCTTATATACTGCACTATTAAAACTTTACACTTCAAAATGGTGCCGTTGCGACTCGGCTTGGTTAAGGTATTCGATTTGCTTGTAGTTTCTTTGAGCTTTTAGCTTTCTTTTATATTTGACGTTTTTCTTGAGTGTGTGCACGGACGTCGAACTCTTGGGAATGATTTAGATCCTTACATTTCGAATCCCAAGCGATTAAGGCGTTTTAGACGTCCCTTGGATACTACTCAAGACATGGCGAATAATCTTCCCATCCAAGGGTCCACGATCCTCAAAGCTCTATTAATCCCGATCCCGTTGTTCTTGTCGATCCATCCACACCAAGTGACAAGTTTGGGCCTTCAAGTTCCAATCCAACGGGCCCTCATGACCATTCTTTAAGAAATTAAGGGAGTGTTTTTACCACTCATGGACACGCCATGGGCCTACACCAAGGTACCGCACCTCTTCCTAACTCTCCTAATGCTTTCATTTCCAATACTTATGGCAATGGGGGTTACATTACTAACATGGGAGGGCATGGTGCAAACCATGTTGGGAATGGGATGAATAGTAACAGTTTTGGTAATGTGGGAGGGCATGGTGCAAACCATGTTGTCAATGGTGTTAACGACAAAGGTAAACCCAACATGGGAGGGCATGGTGCAAACCATGTTGGGTATAGCGGCTTCATGGGTATGAATGGTCCGTATGGAGGTTATGGTTCTCCCAATCAATTCCCGAATATGTAAAATGGAGGCTTTGTTAATCCAAATGGGAATGTTGGTGGCCAAAATTCGAATTCCGGTCCGTATGGAGGTCCTCATGCTTACAATTTCAATCATACTCCGATTGGTGCCAACAATAATGTTCACGAGGGCACTCCCGATCCGTTTACATTGTTTGGAGGTGTGGGCCCTAATGCCCAAAATGCTCCCCCCATCTTCACTATGAGAGAGGTTAGCAAAGCCTTTGTGGGGGCGACTACATCTTGCATATCCCTTCCTCCTGGGGTTATGGCTATTGATATACGATCCCTCGATTTTGCTCGGCTTCCGATATTTCAAGGGTTTGCTAAAGAGGATCCTCTCCAATTCCTACGACAACTCTTGTGGCAAGTCTTGAGTTTTCATCATCCGAATATGACGAGTTTAGAGCATCTTCAACTCCGATGTTTTTCGTATTCTCTTCAAGATAAAGCATTGTCATGGTTCATGAGCATTCCTTCCAACTCAATTTATACATGGGATGATCTCTCGGCGATATTTATGGATCATTATTATTCTGATGAAAAGACGGTTGAGTTGAGGATCAAGATTATCTCGTTTAAAGAAATGGAAAATGAGTCATTTCACTTGGCTTGGGCTCGTTTCCAAGATCTCCTCACGAGTTGTCCATATCATCGTATGTCAAAGGAGCTATTAATTCAAACTTTCTATGAGGCGTTGGACCCACATTTCTAATATATGGTGGATACGTCGGCGGGGGGAAATATGAAGGATCAACCTCCTCAAGTGGTTCACAAGATTTTGACTACTTTAGCCAAGAATTCTCAATAAAAATCTTCTCGAGCAATGTATTCTAGTGCTAATGAAGCGAGTGAGTCTTCTTTCCCTACGGAGCTTGAGTTGGAAAAGAAACTAGCGGCTATGGAGGAACAAATTGCTAAGTTGTCTAGCCCAAGCCCGGATCCCCCGTGTGCGTCATGTGGAATGGTTGGTCATGATACCATGTATTGTCCTTCAAATCCCTCTTTCTATATGCCGATGCCTCAATCGGAGGACGTGTGTGGGGTTCAAGGGTATCAAGCGGGACTCAATTTTGCGAAGACACCTTTTGCTCGTCCGCCGAATCACAACCCACCCTATCATCCTAGCAACCGCATGCATCCGAATTTTAATTATGCCAATTCACATGGGAATGTTAATCCTCATGTGGGTCCATATCGTCCGCCTATTCCGGTGAATGCTCCTACTCCACCTTCCGATTCGAATCTCTTAGTCATTATAAAACAAATGCAATCATTTTCTGTTATGTTAGCTTCATTCGAGGCTAAGTTCAATGCTCTTGCTTCTATGACAAACGGGTTAAACACTAAAATGAGGCAATTAGCAAGTGATGTGAATATGCTAAAACAAGCTAATGAGAAAGGAAATTACCAAACCAACCTTCGCAAGCTCATGCGGTAACGGTCCTTAGAAGTGGTGGGGTGGTTGATATTAAGGTTGTCCCGCCATCCGAGGAGGAGGTGGTTTCCATCCTGAGTGTTCTTACTCTTCCCGATTCTACTCCCGTGGGTCCCACTTTGGGAAGGAACTTCCCGATGGCCTACACAAGTCTTCGAATCCCTACAAGGCACCAACTTCTAAAACACCCATGCCCTATCCATCCCGACTATAAATTTCTACGAAGGATGACCAATTTCAAAAGCTCCATGATTTATTGTCCAACGTATTAGACACCATCCAGAATTTTCCCGCTTACTCTAAGTTCTTCAAGGAGCTTTCTTCCCAAAAGATTGGCAGCGCTATGAATGAGATAGTTTATCCATCTAAAGAGGCAAGTGTGGTTTGTGAACCTTCTCTCTTGACTCTTAAAAGGCGGATCCCGGCTCTTTTTGTATTGATATCACACTCGGGAATGGGAAAATCACTACGGGCATGCTTGATTCCGGGGCGGGTATTAATTTGATGCCGTTTTCAATATATGAATAATTGGAACTTTCTTTTTTTTATCAAAATGTAAATTATATTAGATCGAAATTGGGCGCTACATAGTAGGCAATACAAATTACGCTGGGCATACCCAGGTGTACATCAGGCGAAAAGCTATAAATCAACCACACCTAGCTACATGTTCGAAATGGATTAGTACATCGGGATACAAAATGAACATGGCCTTGTACACTTGCGTTTTGATCTTGAAAACGATGTCGGTCACTTGTGGGGACAAGCCTTCAAATATCTGCCGGTTCCTCGCTGTCCATATGTGGTAGACGGTGCTCGCTAGCGCCATGCGCTTAGCCTTGCCATGCCAAGTGGTGCCCCTACCTTCTTTCTTGATTTGCAAGAGACACGGATTTGCTTATAATTGGCCGATCGGTCAATTAGATACCCAAAGGGGATGGTCAAGGATGTTCTTGTACAAGTCGGGGGGATTGTGGTTCCGGTAGATTTCGTGGTGTTGGATGTTGGTATGGTGAAGGATGATGGCGCCGAACACACTATCTTGCTAGGTCGTCCATTCATGGCTACAACTCAATATTTGATAGACGTTGGGAAGAAAAATCTCACTTTGTCCGTAGCGGGTGAATCGGTCATGTTTTCCATGTCTAACTTGTCATCTATTCCATCAAGCGTCTTTTATGCGGATTGCTTACATGTTGACATGATTCAGGATTTGGATGATCAAGTTTATATGGATAAAGAGATCAAATGGTAGGATTTTGACCCGGGAGCTTGTGTTGAAGGTTATAGTGAGGGAAATGAAGCCTTTATTTGTAATGACGATTCAATTGTGTTTCAATGTGCCAAAGAATTGTATGCTAAGGAGTGTGCATGTGTCGTTTGATTATCACGGATTTGTCTTGATTTTTATTAGTATTTTATTTAGTTTTTCTTATTATTTTCGGTATACGTTGGATAGATTAAGCACATTTTCATATTTTCTTATCTCCATCTTATTTTACCGTATTTTAATCATAATTAATGAATTTAAATTTATTTTAGGTATTTTAAAGTATTTTGGTTTGGACGTAGTCAAGAATGAGCCTACGAGTGGAGTTTCAACAAAAACGGGCCGCGATTTGAAGTATTTAAGCTGACACTGGGTACCAGTATGACACTGGGTTACCCAGTGTCCGAGTCCTGCCGACAATGGCTGCCGAGAGCTGCCCACGTCGATGCCGTAAGCTGCCCACGTCAATGCTGGGAGCTTCTCGCGTCGACCGACGCCCTACCGACACTAGGTATGCTGATTGACACTGGGTTACCCAGTGTCAGCATAGAAAGTCTTTGTGAGCGTCGATCCGACATGCGTCGGTCGACGCCCGTCGACACCAATGCGTTGGAAATGCATTTTGTAATTTCTTGGCCCCCAAGACATGGAAAAACTATAAATACCCTATGTATTTTGGATTTTTCAATATTATCATATTCCTAGGGTTTCAAGGCCTTTTGGGGGCTGACAACCCCAACAAGTGCCCTTCTATTTCTTTAGTTACTCTTTAAATTTCTTAGTTTTAAATTCTTAGATTTTAGATTAGAATAGATAGTTTAGATAATTTAGATTCAAGATCTCATCACCAAAACGCTGTCAATTTGTCCCATTTAACTAGTATTTATTTTCTACGCTCTTTAATTTAGTTGCATGCTTTTCATTAGTTTAATTAATAATTGTTGCTTCCATGATGAATTGTGCTTTTGATTGCTTTGAGATTAAAATGTTGATTGTGTTGATGATCGTAGGCTAGATCTAATAGGTTTAGGGCCTAGATTCGTTGTGAACCATCAATTGGGTCTTCCCAAGCGATCGTGGAGACGAATCAAAGCTCTAGAACCCTAGTTTTCTTAAATTATTTTAAAAGTCTTGTAATTAATTAATTCATAGTTAAATTAATCTTAGATCATAGATAATTAATTCTTAGTTTAAATAATTTCTAGTCTTAATTAATTAGGTCCTAGCTTAGAAAATCTTTAGTTTTAATTAGTTTAATTAATTTTAGTTCTTAAAACTCCCAAACAATTTGCAACCGTGTGTTATTTTTATTTAATTTCTTATTCGTAAAATGCAAACATGAAATGAACTTCCGAATCAGCTTTCCTCGAGAGATCAACTTGAGTCAACTTATCAACCTACACGTGATCCCGTACTCTTGCGGGCGAGCTTTTTAAAATTGACAAATTTAATAAAAGTAGGTATAAAAAAGTTCGAATCAAGAATTGGCACCGTTGTCGGGGAGAGCTAAGTAGGTCGTGAATTTTGTGTTTGCCCTTCGTGATCTCTATTTTATTTGTTTTGTTTATATTTAATATTTTCTTTTGAGTTTTTCTTTTTATCTGGTACGTTTAATCTTGCGCGTTGATTATTGTGTATGCAAGGTACATCTCTTGAAGCCTCGATTCAGCGTCCGTAATAAATTAAAAAAATAATAATAATAAAATAAGAGATGTCGAGAAGTCGAGGATTTCAATTGACAGTCGAACAATGGTATGACAATCCATTCAATTTTCCTGTTCCTGGACCAACCATTCCAATAAGCCCTTCGATGAGAGAATACGAGGTAGAAGATTTTTACTACAAGAGATTGCCAGAATTCGGTGGGCATTCGAGCGAGGATCCGGTGGAGTTCATCCAAGATTACGAAGACTTCACCCGGACTTTTACTCTTCTCGGCCTGACACAAGTGCAAATTATGAGGCGACACTTTATGCGGCAACTACATGGAAAAGCATGACAATGGTTGGTACATTTGGAGTCTGATTCCTTGCCAACATGGGAGGACGTGTACGAAGAATTCATGTTGAAGTTTTACACTCCTAGATGGCAACAATGCTACTCAAGCCAAGACGACGTTCCGTATGCCCCACACGTTTATGATGACGAGTCTTATGCTTCTTACAACCAACTTCCATACTATCCTAGCTATGTAGATTACGAGAAGAACAATCAATTTTTGGCGCAGCAAGAGGATTAAGAAGCTAAGAACATGAGTTTTCATGACGAACTCGAAGATGACCCTTTTGAGTCTATGCATCAAAGTTGTGAGTCTATGAATCAAAGTATGGCGAATATGGAGAGGTCGTGTGCCCAATTAATGGCTTCTTGGGAGAAATTTTCGAACGAGGGGGATGAGGTACCTATTCTTGATGTTTTGGAGCCCATCGTAGAGGTAGAGAATCCGAGCCCAACTACTTGTTTCTGATTAGAGTAGATTTGTCCTTATTTTTATTAGCTTTTTAGTTCATTTTTATATATTTTTTTGGTATAAGTTGGATGATTTAAGCATAATTTCGTAATTTTATAATTCTAGCTTATTTTACCGCATTTTGATCTTAATTGATGCAATTAGGTGATGTTTTGTTGTTTTTCACCTTACAGCTAAGTAACCGGAAGAGTTTAGCACGTAAAAGACGAAGTTCGATGTTCGAGAATAGAAGAACAAGCTTTCCGGTGAAACGAGTAGCAAAAGATCTAGAAATGGAGACCGACGCTCGGTCGCGTCGACTGATGCGACCGTCGACGCACCATCGACGCGAGTCATGACCGCGTCAGTCGATGCAACGTTGACGCTACTTGCTGAAGCGTCGATGTCGACGCACCAGTGTCAACGCAACGTCGACGCAACTTGCTGAAGCGTCGATGTCGACGCACCCCGTCGACGCACCTGCCCAGCCGACGCGCACATCTGCTGACCCGACCTGCCGAGCACTGCCGACCAAGTCTGCCGAGTCCCGCCGAGCACCAGCACGCGTCAGTCGATGCTCCGTCGACACGACGGCCCAGAATTCGGAAATTAGGGTTTCTTGTGCGGCAAGACTTGTAATATTTATAAAAACCCGCCATATTTCAGGTTTTGGAGTAGGACACGAAGACACAACGCTATCCTAGGGTATTTTAGCATTCAATAACAATAAATCCACATCTTATAACAAGATTTGGAGACGCGGATCAAGGATCGAAGTTCTACGCATCCTAAACACCGATTTCGCGCTCGAGAACTCATCTACGCCCAAGATCAGCGTTCAAACTCCGGAATAGCTGGAGCTTTTCATTGCTTTCCGTAGTTTCAATAAGTTTTCTGAACTCTTAGATAATTTTCTAGTTAATTGTTTAGATAAATTCTTAGTTAATTCTAGTCTTAATTAGTTCAATCATTCTTATGCCTGGATATTGAATATTGGTTAATTTAGTTTATTTATGCAATTTAGTTTATGCTTAGTTAATGATTCTTGGATTCGTATGATTCAATTGCTTAGCGATAGTTTCTTAAATTCATGCTTTTAGATATTATAACTAGTTCTAATCTTCATAGCATTAAATTGATAATTTAGTTATTCCTCTTAGTGATAAATTAGAATAATTAGTTTACTGCTTAGTTTGTAATTGATAATCTAGTTTAAAGTAATTAGTTTAACTATCGTCTTAGTTTATAATGATCGAATCAATCTATTCAAACCCCCAAATGTATATGCATGTTATTCGTAATTGATAAAAACATCCGAAAGACCGAACAGTTGTTTCCTCGAGAGATACGACTCGAGTCAAACTTATCACCCTACAGTTATCTCGTACACTTGCGAGCAAACTGACGTGCTTTTAAATTAATTATTAAAAATGGGGTGCACAAAAGTTTGAGTCAAAAATTTGGCGCCGTTGCCGGGGAAGCAACGAGTAGGAATTGAGATGTTTTTCGTTTTATTTTTGACATTTTATGTTTACTTTTAATTTTCTATATTTATTTCTTATTTTCGCTCTTGGCCTTTGCCATTTGATACGTTGACGTGTTGTTGAGCTTATGCAAGGAAGGCGATCACTTCAACTGGACCTTGTCCCATTCATTGACAACATCCACCGTTCAAATCCACCGAGACCAAGACCCATTTTTATTCCCGAGGACGATTCCTCAACAACAACTGATTTTGCTTGCGATCAAGCTCCCGACATGATGTTAGGGGCACAATCGGTTCGAAATGGCGATTCCCCACCACGAACACCACCCCGTCCCAATCGACGCGGGTATGGGAGTGAGCCGATCGTTTTGCAAGGACAACCCCTACCACGAGCTTATTGGGCTAATTATCAGCAGAACATGGGACAAGACGAAGGGATTAATCGGCAGAACAACATGATCAACCACCAACCCAACATGGCGAATATGAGACCAAACGGGGAAATGAACAACAACGCTATTCGCCAACACAACCTCGAGAACGTGGCGATCAGAAACGAAGATTTTATGCAGCACAACGCGTATGCTAACAACCAAAGGCACGTGAACGATTGGTTGGAGAATCAAGATCACGGATACGAGCAAAATAACTTCGGAAGGAGATACGAGCGTGAGCACCAATATGCACACGATGACCACTACGAGAGAGTTAATGAACAAGTTAGAGAACCAAGGGGAGATCGAGCACTTAGCAGCGCAACTTGGCACGTCCAAAGGTTGTACCCTTTAGGTCCGCCATTGTTCTTGGACCGACCGCGAGGGCAGTGGAAACTAAACCGCATCAACTCAACCTACTCCCAACCTTTCATGGGAATGCGCATGAAGACCCCTTGGCATTTTTAAATTACTTTGTTGATGAAGTTGGCCGATTCGTAGTTCATGGCCTTCATCAAGAAGAAGTGCAAATGATTTGTTTTCCGTACAACTTAAAGGACAAGGTGAGGTCATGGCTACTGTCCTTAGAGCCTGGTTCGTTAACCGACTGGGATATGATTAGAGAGAATTTTCTAAACCAATATTATTTGGCCCAAACGACGGGGCATCTTCGGAGACAAATCGCTACTTTTGAGCAGTTAGAAAGAGAGCTATTTCACGAAACGTGGGAGCATTACAAGACACTTTTGCAAGCTTGCCCCCACCACAACTATTCTCCGGAGATGACTAACCAATTCTTTTTTGATGGTTTATTGGGCCATGGGAAGCGAGAGGTAGAGATAGTAGCGGGAGGAGATTTTGGAGATTTGACAGCACACGAGGCAAGACAAGTGTTGGAGAAGCAAAGCGAAAAGTCTAGACAAACCAATTCTCGGCCTCGTAAGATGAGAGTTAAACGAATTTTCCATCCCCGACCCTAATTTTGATGATGGCAAGTTAGTTAAGGCGAAATGTGCAGAGATTTTTGACGAGAAATTAGCTGCTTGGAAAGCCGAGCGAGCTAACAAGGCCGCTGCACAGAAAATGGCTGCGAATTGCAACCAGTGTGGATCCCTCCAGCATTTAGCAGACGCATGTCCTAACAACAGTGAGCAGCAAAAGGAGGTTAACGCGATCCAAAGCTATTCGAACCAAAAGAAGTACACGCCACAACGTGACAATCCTCATTTCAAGTGGGGTCCGAGCAATCCTAATCATATGCCGCCCGATCCGCAATTTCCCCCACCTCATTACGCTCAAGCACCAGTACCACCGTTACAAAATAACTTTCATACGCAAGGGCAGATGTCAAGTACAAGCCAACCGAATGATCAGCTGCTGGCTTGGCAGCAAAATCAAGTAGCCGAGATGATCAGTAATAGATAAGGCTTACAAAGGTAAACGCGAAGATTGACGAACTTTCAAAGAAGGTGAGCGAAATTGACCATCTTTCCGGCATTGTGCATGATCTAGCCAAAAACATGGAAAGGATGGAAAGAACTATGGGGCAACTAGCAACCGATTTTGCACGGTCAAACAAGGAGAAGGACAAGCTTCCAAGTTAACCAGAGCAAGCGTCGGCGATTCACGTCCTACGCAGTGGGAAGACGATCGATAATGGCGTAACGAATCAAGGTGAGGAGACTGTTTCTAAACCAGTGGACAAGCTACATAAAGCCGCCAATAGATATATTCCAGGTTCTATTCAAGGGAAGATCCCGAGCGATACCTCTGGCAACGATGAACCACCGCAACCGAAGCAATCAACGATGTAGTATAGGGATGCTGTTCCTTTTCCGAGCCGGTTACGTCCAGCAAGGGAGAACAAGAAGTTTATGGAGTTGTACAATCTCTTGAAGAATGTGAATATAAACCTGCCACTTTTAGAAGTGATCAAGACGATGCCCGCCTATGTCAAGTTTTTTAAGGAACTTGCCTCGAGAGAGAGACATTTGGCAACAACTCAATACGTTCCCTTACCAAAGGAAGTTAGCGCGATTTCTAAGAAACCACTACCACCTAAGGAACGCGATCCTGGCAGCTTTTGCATAACGATTTCGCTAACCAATGGGAAGAAGGCGATAGGAATGTTGGATCTTGGAGTGGGCGTTAATCTAATGCCTTATTCGCTTTATCAAGATTTTGATCTTGGACCCCTCAAACCGACAACAATGCGCCTACAGTTGGCTAATCGCTCGACTCGACGACCGTTAGGGATAGTCGAAGATGTTTTAGTGCAAATTGGAGAGCTAGTACTTCCAGTTGATTTTGTGGTTATGGACATCGGTGAAGTCCCGACTGAGGACAACGAGCACACCATTTTATTAGGGCGACCGTTCATGGCGACTTCCCATACTCTTATTGATGTTCATAAAGGGAGAATGACGATGACCATTTTGGGCGAAACAGTGACCTTTTCTCTGAAAGATATTCACAACACTCCCTCTCCTATTATGCAAGAGGAAGATTCATTCATTGACCCCGTTGCATCATGCGTCAACGAATTACGAGAGATCGCAACTTTGAACAAGTTAGGCGACAGAGACGACGCCGGAGTTTCTATCAAGGGAAGGAACAAGCAAGTCAATTCGTGTCAGGGTTACGAGTCCGAGGAGCATATGCACCTAAGTGGAGAAGACTTGATCGAGTTACTAGGTATTGACATGCGCGATATCGTAGAAGAATTTAGAGACAATTTTGATGAGGAGTGTTCGCACAAATTCAAGCAAAAGGTGGAGTCGAAACCACCAATAAATCATTCAAAGCACAACTCCCTCGGCCCTAACGAAAAATTTTCGCGCGAACAAAACAAGGACGAGGCATATTTCAAGGATTGGACGAGGGGAGAGAAGAAATGGAAAGAGGTTCGCACGAACGAAGTTAAAAACTTGCAGTTTGAGGTTGGAGATTTAGTGCTATATAATCATGAGTGTAAATATGACCCAGCTGACTTTGGAGCTGCATGGAGCGGACCGTTTTCGATAGAAGAATTAGAAGAGTACGGCGTAGACACGTTATATGACGAGATCGGAAAATCAAACTTTCAAGCTCACAAGCATAGATTGAAGCCTTATCATGACGGACGAAGTAAAAATAGCAATCGCAAGATGGTGGAGTTTGGAGATCCACCGTACGTTGAAAGATAAACGAGCAAGATAGCGTCGAGCAAGCGACGTTAAAATTTGCACTTCTCGGGAGGCAACCCGAGCATTTGTATCCTTTTGTACCTTATTTCTATTTTATTTAATTTTTATTTTTGATTTTTATTTGTTTAAGAACAGATGGAGAACTCGGACGAGGAGGATTGAACGAACGAGCGAAGGAAATAACGCCCAGGAATCTGCCCGCGTCATCGCCGAGCACCTACTCGCGTCAGTCGACGCGAGGGGATAAGAGTTTTGTTCTCTGTCGCGTCGACTGACGCGACATCGACGCAGCGTTGACGCGACCCGCGGACCGGCCCAGAAACATTTAAAAACCGGATTTTTTGGCCCATGACCCGACCCATAAGAGTCTTAACCCGCGGGAAACACAGAAAACCTGCTTAAATACAGATCTTTTCTTCCCTTTTCTCACTTTGTTTCTTTTCTAACTTTGATTTTCTGTGCTTATTTACTGTACTTGTAATTGTATGATTTGAGTGTATACACGTCCCATGCAGAAAATACTTGAGTGCTTTTGAGCGTACTTATATATATTATCCTTCGTGAGGAAGCATGATTTTATTTTGAAGCGACAATGTAATAATGGTCAAGTGTTTGACGTTGCGTGACTTGTACCTATATTTTCAAAATTACGTATGTAGCATAGCACGACTCCTTGCTTGAACTGATTTGCATTCTAGTTATACTTCAAAATTATCGTTTGTTCGAGGACGAACAAACCAATAAAGTGTGGGGTAGTTGATTAGAGTAGATTTGTCCTTATTTTTATTAGCTTTTTAGTTCGTTTTTATATTTATTTTTGGTATAAGTTGGATGATTTAAGCATAATCCCGTAATTTTATAATTCCAGCTTATTTTACCGCATTTTGATCTTAATTGATGCAATTAGGTGATATTTCGTTGTTTTTCACCTTATAGCTAAGTAACCGGAAGATTTTAGCACGTAAAAGACAAAGTTCGATGTTCGAGAATAGAAGAACAAGCTTTCCGGTGAAACGAGTAGCAAAAGATCTAGAAACAGAGACCGACGCTCAGCTGCGTCGACTGACGCGACCGTCGACGCACCGTCGACACGAGCCATGTCAGTGAGTCATGACCGCGTCAGTCGACGCTCCATTGACGCTACTTGCTGAAGCGTCGATGTCGACGCACCAGTGTCGATGCAACGTCGACGCAACTTGCTGAAGCGTCGATGTCGACGCACCCCGTCGATGCACCTGCCCAGCCGACGCGCACATCTGCTGACTAGACCTGCCGAGCACTGCCGACCAAGTCTGCCGAGTCCCGCCGAGCGCCAGCACGCGTCAGTCGACGCTACGTCGACGCACCATCGACGCGACGGCCCAGAATTCGGAAATTAGGGTTTCTTATGCGGCAAGACTTGTAATATTTATAAAAACCCACCATATTTCAGGTTTTGGAGTAGGACACAAAGACACAACGCTATCCTAGGGTATTTTAGCATTCAATAACAATAAATTCACGTCTTATAACAAGATTTGGAGACGCGGATCACGGATCGAAGTTCTACGCGTCCGAAACACCGATTTCGCGCTCGAGAACTCATCTACGCCCAAGATCAGCGTTCAAACTCCGGAATAGCTGGAGCTTTTCATTGCTTTCCTTAGTTTCAATAAGTTTTCTGAACTCTTAGATAATTTTCTAGTTAATTGTTTAGATAAATTCTTAGTTAATTCTAGTTTTAATTAGTTCAATCATTCTTATGCCTGGATATTGGATATTGGTTAATTTAGTTTATTTAGGCGATTTAGTTTATGCTTAGTTAATGATTCTTGGATTCATATGATTCAATTTCTTAGCGATAGTTTCTTAAATTCATGGTTTTAGATATTATAATTAGTTCTAATCTTCATAGCATTAAATTGATAATTTAGTTATTCCTCTTAGTTGATAAATTAGAATAATTAGTTTAATCAGCTTTAGTTTACTGCTTAGTTCGTAATTGATAATATAGTTTAAAGTAATTAGTTTAATTAGTTTTAGTTTAATTATCGTCTTAGTTTATAATGATCGAATCAATCTATTCAAACCTCCAAATGTATATGTATGTTATTCGTAATTGAGAAAAACATCCGAAAGACCGAACAGTTGTTTCCTTGAGAGATACGACTCGAGTCAAACTCATCACCCTACAGTTACCTCGTACACTTGCGAGCAAACTGACGTGCTTTTAAATTAATTATTAAAAATGGGGTGCACAAAAGTTTGAGTCAGTTTCGTGGAGGAATGTAACGATGAGGTTATGGAAAATTTGGATGAATTTGTTCCTCTTGTGCATGTCTATGTTGTGTTGGGTGATGATGTAAGGATGTTTCCCTTGGAGAATCCGGAGGTTGATGTAGTAATGTATTTGCTTGAGTTTTGCATGAAAGAATATGACGTGGTGCCGATTTTGGAGGATGAACTCCACGTCATGCCAATAGAGATTCCGATGGATGCTGCGAAATCAAGTTTAATTGAGGATGATGTAGGGGATAAGCCGATTTTTGAAGATGAATTTACTCCTCTTGAATTGGATGGTTTAGACGACAATGCCGAATTTCTCAACCGGGAGGCAGCAATTTTGGGGATAAATGCAAACAGCGTTGCTATGGATGATATAAATTTTGATGAGTTTTTAGAGGACGAAACTATGCCACACGAGCTGTTAATGAATTTTGATTTTGAAGTGGTAGACGAAAAGGCCGAGTCTATTTTTGAGCCACCCAAAGCTTTCGACAATTTAGAGATGGAGATGGTGGATGATAAAGTAAAGGAAAATGGATTGGAGGATGATAAATTCTTATGTTCGACCAATTTCCTCGTTTATCCAAAGGTTTTGGATCACCACGTGCCCGAACTAGTTGTTGATATGATCATGGTGTTCGATTATTTGCTTCTTAGACCCCCGGAGCAAGTTAATGTTTTTGTTATACGAATTGCTTGCCATGCGCGCCTTGGAAAGTTACATTGCATATGCTTACTTTTGGAGAATACTAAGGCGTGGCATGATCGTCACCTTTTCTTGGATCCCGGATAGCATCGTTCGTAGAAAGCGTCAAGCTTTCGACGTTAAACAAGCGCCTCTTGGGAGGCAACCCAAGTATTTGATTTCTTTTCTTTTTCCTTAGTATTACTTTTCTTTATTTTCTTTTTCTGCTTATTTTTTATCTACATATGAGTTATTTGTTGTGGTGCGTTGATGTGCAGGAAATCGAAAGATTCCACAGATTCTGGGGACTTAACGGTAGCACTAGCAGTAGGCCTTACCGCTAGGCATTACCGTTAGCTCGTCTGCCCAGGCGTAACGGCGAGAAAATCAACCGCTAAAGCCACCATTGCAGGACTCTAATGGTATTTATTCAAGACATTTTCCAATCACGAGTTCAAAGCGAAGAATAATTGTGCGAGCCTTTTGGAGGAACTCAACTATCGAATTTTCAAGGATGTTTTCTTACCCCTTTCCTCGTTTGAATTGTTTTTCGTTATATTTATGGCAATCAAGAGTTTGCCACTTTTCTATAAGGGGGGATGGTTGAGTATGATTTATAATTGAAAAGTTGTGCAATCTGAAATTTTTTACGTGGTTGATTGCTATTTCTGCGCTGAATTGTGTTTGTCTGGCTTGCCTATCGAAGTTAACTATGTGTGATTTGATGTACTTGTCTTTTGAGCGTGCATAAGTGCATAAAATTTAAAAAAAAAATAGTATTATTTATATATTGTAAAATGGTACTTGGACGCAATTAATTTCACAAAACCTTAAAAGTAGCATCAATTCAAAACTTTTCATGCAAAAAGCCAGTGAGTAACCTGAGTGTTTATCATCTTTGCATGTGCTTGAATGAGTTTCTGATTTGAGATCTCTTTGAAACCGCTGTGTGTAGTTAAGGCACAGAAAAACTATTCCGGCCATATCTATATATTTTAGCCACTATAAATTCCGAATGAGCCAATCATAGCCAAATTATTTATGCCTATAGCCTTGAGTGATTTTATTGAGTCGACCCCTACTAACCCATTAAAAGCGTGGGGTAGGAGTTCGTTATTTTTATTGGTTATTAGTATTTTGAAATTTTTATCAGGGATTTATGAAAAGTCTGTAATAAAGGATCACCATCCTTGAAAAGAAAAAGAGAAAGACCCCATAAAAAAGAATAAAAGGGGGACAAAATATATATAAAAAGAAGAAGAAGAAGAAGAAAAAAGGATGGTGAGTCTAGTTGAAATGTGTTAGTAATTGCCTACGCGCTAATGAAGGCTTGTGTTTTATGAAGCCTAATGTTTAAGAGGCAAGAGTTGTGTTTGAAAGAGAATCGTATCATAAGCTTCAATTGTATTTAAGAGGTTCGCGCTACAAGCCGGTTTTAGAGTTACGAGTTGGGAAATAACCTAAGTTTAAAGGCTACGTTATGAGAGCTTAGTGAGTTTTCTTTTCTTTTTTTTTTTCAACGAGGTGAAGCGCATTGCTTCGTGATTAGATTTAGTTGAGTGAGTTATTTAGCCACACGACTTATATATTCCATACCCGTCCAAAGAACCTCACATTACAACCCGAAAAGACCTTTTCCGATTCTTTGTTGATAACACACTTAATTTGCGATTGAAAAAAGATTGATTTTCGATTCTTATTTATTGTGCTTGTATTTGTATGATTTGAGTGTATACACGTCCCATGCAGCAATGCTTGAGTGTTTTGAGCGAACACCCACATATATTTCCCTTTTGAGAGGATGCATGAATTTGATTTTTGGAGTGACATTGTAATACGGGCAGAGTGTTTGAAGTTGCATTGCTTGTGTCTAAATTTCCAAAATTATGCATGTAGCATAGCACGACTCATTACTTGAACTGATTTTCTTTCTTGTTATACTTTGAAACTATTGTCTGTTTGAGGATGAACAAACCAATAAAGCGTGGGGTAGTTGATTAGCACGGATTTGTCTTGATTTTTATTAGTATTTTATTTAGTTTTTCTTATTATTTCCGGTATACGTTGGATAGATTAAGCACATTTTCATATTTTCTTATCTCCAACTTATTTTACCATATTTTAATCATAATTAATTAATTTTATATTTATCTTAGGTATTTTAAAGTATTTTGGTTTGTATGTAGTTAAGAATGGGTCTACGAGTGGAGTTTCAGCGAAAACGGGCCGCGATTTGAAGTATTTAAGCTGACACTGGGTACCAGTGCAACACTGGGTTACCCAGTGTCCGAGTCCTGCCGACACTGGCTGCCGAGAGCTGCCCACATCGATGCTGAGAGCTGCTCATGTCGACCGACGCCCTGCCGACACTGGGTATGCTGATTGACACTGGGTTACCCAGTGTCAGCATAGAAAGTCTCTGTGAGCGTCGGTCGACGCCCGTCGACGCCAACGCGCTGGAAACGCATTTTTGTGATTTCTTGGGACCCAAGACATGGAAAACTATAAATACCCTATGTATTCCGGATTTTTACATACATTATCATATTCTTAGGGTTTCAAGGCCTTTTGGGGGCTGATAACCCCAACAAGTGCCCTTATATTTCTTTAGTTACTCTTTAAATTTCTTAGTTTTAAATTCTTAGATTTTAAATTAGAATAGATAGTTTATATAATTTAGATTCAAGATCTCATCACCAAAACGCTGTCAATTCGCCCCGTTTAATTCGTAAGTATTTATTTTCTACGCTCTTTAATTTAGTTTCATGCTTTTCATTAGTTTAATTAATTATTATTGCTTCCATGACGAATTGTGCTTTTGATTGCTTTGAGATTGAGATGTTGATTGTGTTGATGATCGTAGGTTAGATCTAATGGGTCTAGGGCCTAGTTTGTTGTGAACCATCACTTGGGTCTTCCCAAGCGATCGTGGAGACGAATCAAAACTCTAGAAGCCTAGTTTTCTTAAATCATTTTAAAAGTCTTGTAATTAATTAATCCATAGTTAAATTAATCTTAGATCTTAGATAATTAATTCTTAGTTTAAATAATTTCTAGTTTTAATTAATTAGCTCCTATCTTAGATAATCTTTAGTTTTAATTAGTTTAATTAATTTTAGTTCTTAAAACTCCCAAACAATTTGTGACCGTGTGTTATTTTTATTTAATTTCTTATTCGTGAAACGCAAACATGAAACGAACTTCCGAATCAGCTTTCCTCGAGAGATCGACTTGAGTCAACTTATCAGCCTACACGCGATCCCATACTCTTGCGGGCGAGCTTTTTAAAATTGACAAATTTAATAAAAGTACAAAAAAGTTCGAATCATCTTTGAGGGCAACGACGAAGATTTAAAGGGGGAGGTAGAGATTATTGATGATGGGTTGGAAATGAAACCCATTGAAAAACTTGAAGATTATCTTGAGGAGATTGTTGATTTTCTTGAATTAGCTCCCAACGAGGTCGAGAGGAGGCACAAGCCCGATCTTAAGCCTCTCCCATCTCACCTCAAGTATGACTATTTGGAATAAGAGGAGAGCGAACCGGTTGAGTTTGAGCATGAAGCTTTTTGGGTGATAGAAGCCGCGAATATGGATTTGAAGGAGGCCGGGCTAGAGAAAATGTTGCGAGTGGAGGAGTTAGACGAGTTTAGGAATGTTCAATATGAGAATGCTCGTATCTACAAGGAAAGGACCCAACAAATCCATGACGAGAGGATAGCCCCAAAAGAACTTGAAGTCGGTATGCTCGTCTTTCTTTACAACTCTGGTTTGGCCTTATATCCCGGCAAGTTGAAATCTAAGGGGATGGGGCCATATGCAATTGAAGAAGTCAATCCAAGTGGGGCGGTGACCTTAATCGACCCTAGACTCAAGCACGATTCCAAGTCAACGTCCATCGGGTCAAGCCTTATCGTCACGGTTTTCTCTTTCCACCATGATTAAGAAGGGAGTTCGTCAAGCTAATGACGTAAAACAAGCGCTTCTTGGGAGGCAACCCATGTTCTTTTTGTTTATTTCTTTTATTTTTACATTTCTTTCTTTCTTACTTTCTTATTATATAAAAAATCCAAAAACATTCGAAAATTTGGGAAATTAAAAAAATTGTGTTGTCTTTTGGTTCTTTTTAACCCTTGATTTTGTTTGTTTTGAATTATGTGCATGTTTTCTTGCATTCTTGATTTTGTGTGATTTTCTTTTATAGTGTGTTGTTTTCCGACTCAACTTTGGTCAATTTGATAAGTTAGTAGCGTTCATGGAGCCGGGAGAAACAAGCCATGCTCGATTTTTACTTGGATGCTTAAGTGGACCCCACCGAGCTCGACCCAAACTCGCTCGGTTAAGGAAGCTTCTATCTCTCCCTCCTTTTACTTGATTTTCATTAAAATTCAATAAAGGCATTGCATGGTCTAAGTGTGGGGTGGGTAGGTGGTTAGGGTCCGGGTTTCACAAAGCATGATTTGTCTTTCTTAACTCGAGCCTTGGAGAAGTGATGCATTCTTGGAGAAGTGACGCTTTGTGCATTTATATGATTGAGTCATTTTGTGTCTTATGTGAGTTTATTACATTGTTGAGCAATCACCACATGCTTAGAAGTTTGAATAGTTTACTCGTCGGGTTTTTACACGTATATGCCCTCTTGTGTAAGGAGTTGAATTTTTGTGCTTCGTCCAAAACCTGCATATATATATATATATATATATATATGTAAGTATAATCAACATTTACTTGTGAAAATATTGCAAGACTCTAAAAGCTCTTTTGATTTTGTTTTCCAAAACCCGGTGCAAACTAGTGAGTAGCCTTGTGTGATTGAATTTGGAAATCACCTTTATTCCGGCCATATTAGGTATATGTAGTTTATTTTTAACAGCGAGATGTTTTATGATTTAAAATATGATTTGATTCATCTTTGATTTTATATTCCTTGGCACTTTTTGTTTTTTTAATTGATCGATATGTAAATATTGATATTTTTACTTATTTTTAAAGTTAACAAATCTTATTATACCAAAGTCATAGTCAGAATTTTCTTGAACACTATTATTGGTTTATGTGTAGTTTTGTTTTTAACAAAGAGGTATTCAATGGTTTATAATAGGACTTCATTTTCCTTTGATTGTTTTTCTAATTGACGCTAGAAAGATTATACAAACTAATGAGGATGCTGGAAATATTGCTATGGTCATACCCCTTTTAGTTTGTATGTAATTTCCAGCTATTTAGTTGGTATTTCTTGTTTCAATTCTATATTATTTAGTTGATATTGTATCTGTTCTGATGCATGCTTTTTAATTTGAAATTATGTCTATGCAACGAAAGATCTGGAACTATTCTGTGACAGGACTCATGAGATTAGCAAAAACTATAATTTTGATGGTTAGCATCATTATCCTAAAATTTGATCTCATTTCTTTTGACTTAATGGCTGGTTTTCAATTTATTTGTACGAATTTTGTGTAACAGATTAAATATGCATTTTTATAGTAATATTAGCACCGAATACTTTCAAATCACTATATTTGTTATGGTTGATGAATATTAACGTGTCACGTATGCTTTTATTTTTCTATATTTTCAAAAAAAGTATCGTCCTTAAATCAACCATAAACCAACTTTTAACAAATTATTTATCAGAGTGTCCATGAATCAACTCTTAACAAAGTATGTATCAAAGTGTAGTGATCATTCATAAATCAACCATGAATCAACTTTTAAAATTTATTTATCGAAGTGTAGTGATCATCCATAAATCAACCATGAATCAACTTCTAACAAATCAGTTTATCAAAGTGTAGATCATTTTTACATAAAGATTATGCAAACTGATGAGGATGCTGGAAAGATTGCTATGGTCATACCCCTTTAGTTTGTATGTAATTTCCAGCTATTTAGTTGGTATTTCTTGTTTCGATTCTTCTTTTTAGTTGATATTGTATATGTTTTCAGGCGTGCCTTTTAAATTGAATTATGTCTATGCAACGAAAGATCTGGCACTATATCTGTGACAGGACTCATGAGATTAGCAAAAACTATAATTTTGATGGTTATGCATCATTACCATAAAATTTGATCTCATTTCTTTTGACTTAATGGCTGATTTTTAATTTATTTGTACGAATTTTGTGTAACATATTAAATGTGCATTATTATAGTAATATTAGCACCGAACACTTGAAAATCTTCATATTTGTTATGATTGATGAATATTAACGTGCCACTTATGCTTTAATTTTGCTATATTTTCTAAAAAGTATCATCCGTAAATCAACCATAAATCAACTTTTAACAAATTATTTATCAAAGTGTACAAATCATTTGTAAATCAACCATAAATAAAATTTTCCAAAATTATTTATAAGTGTACCAACAATAAATAATACACATGAGTTGAAATTGAAATTGACCTTTAAACCAACTTACAACTTCACATCGAGATTGAATATGTGCAATTATTATTTTTATTTATAAACTTTAATTCATAAGACTACTAATTCATGTTTACATGGTGAGAAGAAAATTAGTGATTTAATAAGAGATTTAATATTAATTACCTTGGTTGAGGAAATAGAGGAAGATATTTTAAGAAAGTATTTAATGTTAGTATTGAAGAAAGAGATGGAGATATTCTAAGAAAATACGTCCAAGCCTCATCGCGTATGTGAAATTTTATGGAAATATATTTTAGTCATATTTACATTTAGTTTAGGGAAGTATACTTTAGTCTTATTTTTGGTTAGTGTACACATATTTAACGAAACTATGGTGAAAATTAAAATCACGTAAAAATGGAATAGTTTAGTATGTGGTTAGGCATATATGCTGTTATTTTATTATGGTGATAAAAATTGAATCAAGACTCCTAAATCAGGTATCCACGTCATTTTCCCTTTCTTTTTTCTTTTAACTTTACAATGAACTGCAGCAATTTCATAAAAAATTGATTAAATCCTCTTTTGACTTGACCGTCCACCTAGAGAAACAATGAGCAAATTCCTTGATTTGAATTATGAATTATTAATATCGTTGTTAATCTCTTTCGTCTCACTTACTAGTTCAAATTAAAAATAAGAATTCTGAATTGGGACATAGTAATAAAATTGAGATAACAATGGGGATTAATATGAACTAATAGATCTGTTACAATTAAATAGATAAACGTGAATAAATAATGAAACAAGAAAGTGTCGAGGTGAGTGAAATCTTTCCTTAAAATTTTTATAGCCCTATAAACATTGCTCACGGATATATGGCAACGAATCTCTCAAAATACAACGATGAGATTTGGCCGAAAAATCGAGCAAAATTCTAACTGCATGATATATGATGCGTGAGGCAGGTAAAAATATGATGTGGATATAATATGGCAACGAAACTCTCAAGATAAAACGATGAAATTTGGCCGAACAATTGAGAAAAATCCTAACTTCATGCTATATGATGCGTGAGACAAGTAAGAATATGATGTGTATATATGAGTGTTTAGAAACATGTTTATGATGTTATATTTACACTATGTAGGAGTTGGTATTTATAGATTTGATGGAACCCTTAAACGAGGTAGGAAATCGTAGGAATTAGAATTTCTAATATAAGTCAATCTCCTGTCTTACTCAACAAGAAAGGCTTGGAAGCTTCCATAAAAGGCCCAAACTAATTAAATCCCAAGAAACTAAATAGTTTACGGTCTAACACCTACCTTTAATGATTTAATTTCATAAAATAATGAATATCATTCATATGTCAGATAATTCCTTTTTACTTACAAAAAATAGATTTGTAAAAGTAAATATACCACGATAATCTACTCAAAATGTAGATTAATAATTTGACGTTCATTTTAATGACCAGTCTACATTTGGAATATTTCCCCAAAGTTATCATATATAACTTTCCCAAACTCACTTTCTCCAACAGAACATATATATCCACGCGATCTACACTTCGTCCGAAAGATATTGTGTCTTAACCGAGACTGATTATTGCCTTGTTTAGGGGCTTCAAAAAACCATTTGCATTACCAATCATTCTTCTCCCTCCGGCTCAATCTCTTCACGTTCTTGCTCATCATCATTGTCATCTTATATTGGATTATCCTCAAGTCGTAGCCCTCATCTTGATTACCAATCATTCTCCTCCCGAATGAGCATCACTTTGTCAATTTTAGACACTCGTTTATGTAGCAACCTATTTATCTATATTTGAAACCAGAACTTGATTTGCATTTACATGTTGAATTAAATTCTTTTAGACATTTTTGTTACTCAATTCTCCCTTTTGAACATAGTAACTTTGGGCATCGACATAATTTCTCATTCCACACCTTTGTAACTATTTTGCCCTGGAAAATGCTAACCAAGAACACCTGCTTCTCTTAAGAAATTACTCCAACCTGTTTCACCAAAAACATGTTAGAAAGGACCACCAAAGGGATTCCGGTGGAAACCTCTCCAATGCTTAAGTCGGTTAAGCGTTTTAGATCGGAATAATCAAAAATGAGAATGCTCAGAACGTCATACCTTTCCAAGCCTTGAGGCTGAGATGTTTATAACCTTTGCCAGGTGGGGCCCTTCCTAGATCTCAGAAACAAACCCGCGAATCTTGGACCGTTACTCAGAACGATCTGATCAGGTTACTTCCTACTGGAGAGACCTGACCAGGAAGTTTCCTCAAGGGAAACCAGTCAGATCAGCTACTATCTTCTCTAAATGCCTGACCTGATCTTCATAGGTCCTTGCCCTGGAGTTTGGATCAGGTCAGAAAAAATCTTATCGAGCTATAAGCCCATCTCTTGTTTCTTTCCTCCTTCCTATGACATCAGTTCAGGTCATTCTAACCAGGTCTACCCATCCCCCCCCCCCCCCCCCCCCCCCCCCCCTAAATGGTTGGGGTGAGCTGAAATGCCTCATATTCCACCCACGCGGTTGGGATCCATAACACGTCTCCTCAAGTACTGTACTCTGACACGCATTAAATGCACAAATCCCGCCAAATCTTCCTTTCCCAAAAAGTTGGTTTTCAAAGTCTATCACCTTCCTTATTGCGTGGTCTATTATACTTTCCTCCTCTATTCTGCTTTATCTTTTCCAATCAAGGACTTTTGCATCTTCTTCTCCAATCAGGGCTTTTCTCATCTTAGAACAAGGTATATATTTTTTCTATTTCCCTGCAATTTTTAATTATGTCTCCTTCTGCTTCCTCCGCTTCCTCATCAATTCATCTATCATCATCTTCTGTAGCGCCATCCATTTTTGGTGAACGGCATCCTCATCTTCCCCCCGACGTTGACCGGGAAAATATTGTTTCAACCATTAGCGACCAAACCCTGAGGGAGATTCAGTCAAAATTTCCCATCTCTGATGAATTCTCCTTCAATAACCCAGATTCCAGGGAGAGGGCATCCCGGCCTCCACCGAACCATTTAATCTTTTTCGTTGATCAATTCCAAGCAGGGCTGAGTCTTCCCGTCCACCCATTTATACTAACGGTTTCTCATATGTACCAGATTCTGGTACATCAGTTTGCGCCCAATGCCTTTAGAATAATGGTAGGGTTTCACTTGGCGGCTGAAATGTAGTTTTTCATGGTTTTAGAAGTATAAGGTTCATTGGCTTGGTATTATCGGAAATCAATTCAATTGTAAGTTTCAAGGTGTTTGCAGCTTGAAGAAATAAAAGGAAAATGAAAATAGAGCAATTAAACTAGCTAAACTATTCTAAGAATTGAAATAGCAAGTTGGTAGGATGCCTCGGTCGTGTGCCTTAATAGAAAATGCAAGCAATAATGAAAATTAAGCAAAAACAAGCAATGTTTCACTAAGTACAAGCATTAAAGCTCAAGGTACAACCATGCTTGCATGAACATAGAAACTTGAATAATGCAAATTGACAAAATTCGAAAGCATGAAAGAAAGAGCAATGATAATTGACGTCAAAGTTTAAAACTTTACGTAAAATAACAAGGAACAAAGCGTAGATCTAAGATTTAGCATGAAACAATGCATGAAAATAAAATCCTAAACAAAGCATATGAAATACTAAAAATAAAAACGATCAAGGACCCGATCTATGATCTAGATGTGTCACTTATCTAGATTCCATAGCCAATTCATAAGATCAAGCTCTAATTCTAATAGCTAAGGCAAAATTCATAAAATTGAAGAACATGCATGAAATTGAAGAACAAGGCATAATAAAAGAAAGCTTACTTGAATTAAAGAAAGATTCTAATAACTCGAATGAAATTACAAGCAAATAAAATACAAGGGAGTACTTGGATTCATCTTGAACTTACAAACCCAAGGCAATCTTCAAAATTAAACTAAGAACAAGGGAGAGAAAATATTCCAAAACTCATGCAAGAGTTGGGAAATTTGAGTGATAATCACAAAATAAGAGAATTCCCCTATTATAATAAGTACCATTGGGTTTTAATGGGCCAAATTAGCTTTAGGGGCTTAAAATTCCCGGAGTTTTGACCCGAAATTCACCCTGAATAGCCCTCCCAGCCTTAATTAAGTGTTTGGCATGATTTGGCTCATCCCTGGCTCGAGGTGGCTCGGTCGTGGCCGAGCCTGGGCACGATTGGCTCGGCAAGTGGGTGCCAGGCGGGTCTGGTGGTGCGTGGGTTGGCGCATAATCTGGCAAACGCCAGGCATTTTGGCGTGGGATCATGCGTGGACTTTGGCTAACGCCGGTGTGTTTGGCATGAAACTGGGCGTGACATTTGGCGGAAGGCAAAGGTAGGTGAGCTTGGCGTGGCATTTGGCGAGGAGTTTGGCAAACTCCAGGCGTGTTTGGCATGGGAGCCGGCTAGGACTTTAGCTAACGCCAAGCGTGCCTCCTCCTTTGGCGTGACTTTGGGCTTGGGCAGGCGGGCGCCAGCGCGTTTGGCGTGGAATTTGGCGACGAACGTGCCTAACGCCAACGCCTGGCGTGAAATTTGGCGAGGAGTGGCGTGCCTTGGCGAGTATTCCAGAAAGTCTGCACTTTTGAAGCTTGTTTTGGCAAAACTTTTGGCAATTCTTGGCACGACTTGGCTTGAACTTTGGACCTTAATGCCTTTACCTATAAAGATAGGAATTTGAATCACCAAAACCCAAAAATTAAGCCAAACTTCAAATTAATTTGAACCCTTTAAACCACATAAAATATAAATTTAAACAAGAAACATGAAAAACATTAAAACAAGAAAAAGAACCTTAAAGCCTAACTAATAGACTCAAGAATTACTAAAAACCAAATAAAATCCTAATAAAAAACATTAGGAAAAACACAACAATTACATGCAAAACAACTACCCCAAACTTATCTGTTTGTTCGTCTTCGAACAACAAAAAGAATCGAGAGTGTACATGTAATGAACATTATGTGAAAAGAAAACTCCTTGTGCTTATCCTTATTAATATGATGGGGTTATCAACATAAACTCGTTATCGTCAAGCATTGCTCGTATTACTCTTTCTCAAATGCAAGCCAAATTGATGGCTTCCTCTCAAAGGAAATTTGAGGGTGTTCGCTCAATTCACTCAAGTGTTTAGTATATAAGACGTGTTTACACTCAAGTCGGTCAATACATGCACTTTGTCAAGATTTCACAAATTGGATGCTCAAAATTGCTCATAGTATATCACCAAATAAGAATCGAAAGAGGTCTTTATTATGGGTTGTAATGTTGGCTCTTTGGTAAGGTATGTAACATTTGGATATAGTGGCTAACACACGATCAAACGCGATCAATAACACACAAAATCCTAATTTCTAAAACCTGAAGCTTATGATCGCTTCACCCTTCCCAATTCACCAAACTCTCATTCGAAACCCTTTCGTATACTCACACACTTTTTCCGACTTTATTTCACAACACTTAGAAGCTTTTTGAATTTGCTTCTTTTTACTAAACTTAGCCTTTTTTGAATTAGGCTTTTCACTTGAACGCACGCTTTATCACTTTTCGTGATTTGTGTTGGAGTATTATTCTTCTTTCCTCTCTCTTTTTTTTTGTATAAGCAACTCAAAACCCGAAACCCACAATCGATTTCCCTCACATTTCTTGTCAACTAATCATACACTCTTACCTCACAATTTATGAAGATATAAGAGCTAAAATCGAGCTCGGCTAACAAGGAAACGGGACATAGGCTCAAGGGGGCTCGTTTAGGATTTTTAAAGTAGCTTAAATATATGGATATGGCCGGAACAAGGGTGATATATGTGCCTCGAGGTCACTTTCGAATTCAATCATTGTACGAGCAAAATCAAACCTCCTCAATGCAATTTCCATAAAAATGCAAGCAAGCCGATAAATCACACAAGGCTACTCACTAGTTTTGCACCGAATTTGGGAGCAAAATCCAAAGAGCTTTTAGAGCGTTGCAATCTTTTCACGAGAAATGTTGATTATATATATATATAGGCGGGTTTTGGACGAAACACAAAAATTTAACTCCTTACACAAGAGGCCATAAGCATGTAAAAACCCGACAAGTAAACTATTCAAACCTCCAAGCAAGTGGTGATTGTTCACCAATGTAATAAATCACATAAAAGACACAAAAACGACTCTACCATATAAATGCGCAAATAGTAAACGTCACTTTGCCAAGGCTCGAGTTTAAGAAAGATAATTCATGTTTTGTGGTATTCGGACCTTAACCACCTACCCACCCCACACTTAAACCATGCAATGCCCTCATTGCATTTTAATGAAAAACAAGTAAAAGGAGGGTAAGATAGAAGCTTCCCAAACCAAGCGAGTATGGGTCGAGCTCGTTGGGGTCCACTTAAGCAACCAAATAACCCGAACAACAATCTAATCTCGGTTTGACTCTCCCAGCTTCATGAACGCTATTGTCTTGCCAAAGCAATCACGGTTGGAGTCGGAAAATAAAACTATATAAATGAGAAAAACCGTGATCACACAAGATTAGTAACACAAAAACGTAGGCATGATAGATAAGTGATCCAAGACTAAATTACAAAGCTAATAAACCTAAAGACATAAAATAAACGTCCGGACGTCTACAAACAATCCAAAAGTACTAAATAACAAACATAACTTACATAACCAAATAAAAATACTAGATTAAGAGAGTTTAAGATATTAAAAAGGGTATTGCTTTTTACTCCTTCTCCGCATTGCCTACTCGTCACTCTCTGAATCGACGTGCTCCATGCCAAACCAACGAATGGGAGCAACAGACTCGTCATCTTTCGCAAATTACGGACGACTTGGGTCGAAATAATCGTCATCCTCCTCTTTGCTCTCGGATTGAATCGTCATTGTCCTCATATTCTCTGCTTCTTGAGCATCGTCATCGTCGTCTTCGATATCATCATACTCATTTAGTTCCTCGCTCCCTCTCATCTCAACTTCCACGTTCGGGCAATTCTTTCTTCTCGTGAAGACCACAATCTCTTTGCCCCTTGCATTATCTTCTCGATTTTCTACTGGCCTGCTTTCATGCCCTACTTCTCCAACGTTCTCTCCTTCATCCTCATTCACATTCTCCATCCCAAACCCTTCGTGTTGGTGCAAATCACCAACCCATCTCCCGATGGCCCGACCCTCATTCTTCGATTCCTCGGCATCATCAACCGCATACTTCTTCATACGCATGCAAGTCGAGAGCAACTTTCGCAAGGATTTATATTCTTTGTGATCGTCTTTCCGATAGCGATCTTGTCGCTCTTGCAAGATTTTCGTGGCCTCAAGATTTCGATCGAGACGATCGATGACTGACGTTTGGAATGCCCTATTCTCTTCACTCCGATGCTCGCTTGACTCTTTCAATTCCCTAACCTCTCGATAGACCCCCTCCCATCTCTCCAAAGGAGTATCGGGAGCCGATAGTGACTCCTCGACGTGACTACGAGAAAGCCCCTCGAGTAGAGAAGATGGATTTGAAATTCTCCTTTTCTTAAGAAGGTACGCCTTCACGTTCTGGGGAATGAGGTTGACTTTTCGAACCTTAAGTGGTGAGTAACCCAACTCTCGCACATCTATCCCCGCATGCAATGCTAGAGCGGTGATAAGGGTCTGAAACTAAGTTTTTGCTTGGAAACGACCGCTTGTGATTCCATAATGGAGAATATGAGTGAAGGGATGCAAGGGTGTATCCCATTGCGCGCACACCAAAGCAAATCTAATTCGACCCGAGAGACTTTGAAAGCTTCTTTCTTCCTGAGAATGACATGAGTGATGAATCTATGCATGTAAAAGCAAGAGTCATCCTCGATATCCATTGCTACCCCTCTTTTGGCATCTTTATCCGCGTCGGCCCTCGAGATATCTATCCAAAGGTTCTTGATTTAGATATCGGGGATACTTGCCTCCAAGTGAATGTTCTCCCCACCAAACTCCAATCCCAAGGCTTGAGAGAGCACATTCTCGTCCACAACGATCTCCTTCCCAGCTAGTTTACAAGTAATCACGGAATCCATTTTTGCAAAAGTGGCGTAAAACTCGACTATGAGCTCCCGATAGCATGGCCCGTGCAAGCTTGCTAAATGCTCACAACCAATAAACTTGACCGTATTCAATACGGCTACGTCAATCGGACGATTGGGTCGCATAGTACCTCGATTTCTATTATTACGAACACTAGGGGTTCGGCAATGGGCCGCTTTGAAAATTGCTCGAATAAAGAATTTCCTCTCATGGTAATGGTCTCCCGAGGCTCGATCGAAGTGGTTTGAGCCCTCTTACCCCCTTTTTATATGCTCTAGGAGGCATTGGTTTTGAATTAGGAGGAGGAAAATGGAAGGAGTCGGCTGAGAGACTTTCTTTCGGAAGAAGAGTGCGAATTGGCCAAATATTTAGAATTAAAGATTGCCTATTCGAAGAGTTCACTCTATTAAGTGTTTATATCGATCTTTGTGAAAGGCTGGAAGTCAAAATCAAGATAGAAAAAGAAGAATGATCATTTGGGCATTTCATCGAACATGTACCGAGCAGGGTAAGAAAGCAAGGGATGTGATGGGTTTTGAAGATGGAAAGAACCACTAAGCCTTGCAATCCAAGGTCTCAAGCATCATATGAAATGAGTATTTGAAGGATTTAAAGAATGAAGTGAGGTTTTGGTGAAAGTTTAGATCTTGGTTCAAAGAAAATGTGTTTATAAATGTTAGTGTTTCAAAAAGGAAGGTTCTGCTCTCTGTTTTTGGTTTGATTCCCCTCCCTTTTTTTAATAATATTAAGAGAGGCGTGGCGCGGGAAGTGGCATCGAACTTTTGCAAACGCCTGGGAGTTTTAGCGTGAGTAGGCGAACGCCTGGGACTTTTGGCGTGAGAGAGGGTTGGAGGTGAGTTTGGCAAGCGAGCGGGTGTTTTGGCGTGGCTTTTGGCAGTGAAGTGGGCAGACGCTTGGGATTTGGCGTGGACTTTGACTTGCCATGGCAAGCCTTGGCGAGCATTCCAGAATGTTGTGCTCCTTTTAAGTTAGCTTCAAGGCACAAAATTTGGCATCCTTGACGCAACTTAGTGTGCCCTTCCTCGTTATTCAAAGTCTTTTGTTACTCGCCACGTTCAATCTAGCAAAAACCACACACATGCTCAAATTCAACCCAATTATCCATAAAATGCCAAAATCAAAGAGAAGGTATGAAAGCGAGAGAAAAGAACTAAAGGGAAACACAAGATTCTTTTTGTTTAGTGTTTTCGATTTTTCGAATGTTTTTGGATTTTTTTATAAAATAAGAAGTGAGAAAGTAAGAAAATAAGAAGAATAACAAGAAAAACTTGGGTTACCTCCCAAGAAGCGCTCGTTTAACGTCATTAGCTTGAGATGCTCCCCTTTGATCATGTAGAAGTCGAGGCGGGAGGATCCACCAAAGCGATCACTTCCTCGTCGGGAGGCAAGAGGAAACCGTGATGGTAGGGCTTAACTCGGTGGCCATTGACTTGGAATCGATCTTGAGTCTTGGGGTCGATCAAAGTCACCGCCCCACTTGGATTGACGAACTCAATGGTGTAGGGTCCCATCCATTTGGACTTCAACTTGCCGGGGTGGATAGCCAAGCGTGAATTATAGAGCAAAATGGGCATATCAGCTTCTAGCTTCTTCGGAACTAACCTTGTGTCATGAATTCGCTTCGTCCTTTCTTTATAAATTCGAGCAATGTCATATTAAGTATTCTGAAGCTCATCCAATTCCTCCATTTGCAACATCCTTTCAAGGCCGGCCTCCTTCAAATCCATGTTCACGGCTCTCATCGCCCAAAACGCCTTATGCTCAATCTCAACGGGTAAGTGACAAGACTTCCCGAACGCCAAATGATAAGGGCTCATGCCTAGAACCGTCTTATAAGCCGTCCTAAGGGCCCACAAGGCATCGCTTAGCTTTCTTGACCTATCCTTTCGATTAGGTTGGACCGTCTTCTCGAGCACGCTCTTTACTTGTTTGTTACTCGACTCGACTTGCCCCGACATTTGGGGATGATATGACGTAGCTATTTTATGTTTGATCCCATAAATCCTCATGAGTCTCTCAAAAAGTTTATAGCAAAAATGGCTACCACCATCACTTATTATCACTCTCAGAATGCCAAAACAAGCACAAATGTTTTCTCTTACGAACTTAACAACCAGTTCGGTGTTATTTTTGGTTGTGGGGATGGCCTCGACCCACTTTTAAATATAATAAACCCCCAAAAGAATGTACTCATAACCATCAACCGACTTGGGAAACGGCCCCATGAAGTTAACTCCCCATACTTCGAAGATCTCCACCACCAAATTTCCTACCAAAGGTATTTCGTTTCTATTCGGGATACTCCCCGTCCATTGGCATTTGTCGCATGTTTAAACGTGGACTTGAGAATCATAGTGTAGCGACGGCCAATAGAAGCCCGCGCTTAAGACTTTAAGAGCCATTTTTCTCCCCCCCGAAGTGGCCTCTGGTTTGGTGGTCATGACAAAACATCAAGAGATCTTGTATTTCTTCGTCGAGGATACACCTCCTAATCATCCCGTCTTTCCGACCTTATACATGAAATGATCATCCCAATAAAAGCTTTGGAACTTAGAAAAGAAGCATTTCTTTTCTTGCCAATACATATCCGGCCGAAGTTCACCATTCGCCAAGTAATTTGCATAGTCGGTGTACCACGGTGCTTGGCCTACTTCCAACAAGTTTTAGTGAGGTAAGTTCTCGCCGATTGCTATCCTTTCTCCTCCCTCCGTGACCAACCTTGAGAGATGATCGACTACCACGTTCTCGCACCCCTTCCGGTCCTTGATCTCAATATCAAATTCTTGAAGCAATAGGATCCAACGGATGAGGCGGGGTTAATCTTGAGGTTTAGAGAACAAATAACGCAACGCGGCATGATCACTATGCACCACGACCCGTGATCCAACAATGTAGGCCCAAAACTTCTCTAAATCAAAGAACACGACCAAAATCTCTCTCTCGGTTGTCGTATAATTCTTTTGGGCATCGTTGAGCATCAAACTCGCAAAATACACCACTTCACTCGAGGCGTCGCACATAATTTCGAAGGGCAAGCTCCAATAGGGAGCTACGACGATGGGGTCAGACACGAGACTCTTCTTAATTGCCAAGAAAGCGTCCTCACAAGCTTTGATAAATTCAAAAGAGATATCATTACTTAGTAACCGACACAATGGGCGAGCGATTTTTGAAAAGTCCTTTATAAATCGACGATAGAATCTGGCGTGCCCAAGAAAACTCCTCACGTCTTTCACATTGAGGGGATGGGGTAACTTTTCGATAACTTCCACCTTGGCTTTGTCCACCTCAATTCCGCTTTCCGAGACTACATGCCCAAGAACTAGCCCACTTCGAACCATAAAATGGCTCTTCTCCCAACTCAAGGTTAAGCTTGTCTCTTCACATCGGGCTAGCACCTCCTCGAGATTATTTAAGCATTCGACAAATGAGTCCCCATAAATGGAGAAGTCATCTATGAAAACTTCAAGGAACTTGTCGATCATATCGGAGAATATTGAGAGCATACACCGTTGGAATGTCCCCGGGGCATTGCATAGGCCAAATGGCATCCGTCGAAAGGCAAATGTCCTAAAAGGGCAAGTGAAAGTTTTCTTGGCTTGGTCTTCGGGTGTAATTGCAATTTGGTAATATCCCAACAACCCATCTAAGAAGCAATAAGAATGATGTTCAGCTAGCTTGTCCAACATTTGGTCGATGAACGGAAGAGGGAAATGATCTTTCTTAGTAGCCGCGTTCAATTTCCTAAAATCGATACACATCCTCCACCCCGTTGTAGCCCTTGTAGCCAACAAATATCCTTTTTCATTCTCAACCACGGTTATGCCGCTCTTTTTGGGTACCATGTGAATGGGGCTCACCCATTTGCTATCGGAAATTGCGAAGATTAAACCCTCCTCCAACAACTTCAAGATTTCGGCCTTCACGATCTCTTTAAGTTTCGGATTCAACCGCCTTTGGAATTCTCAAGAGGGCTTGGCGTCATCCTCCAAGATAATTCTATGCATGCACGTCGAAGGGCTAATCCCCTTGATATCTCCTATACTCCACCCGATAGCTCCTTTTTGAGCTTTAAGCACTTCGATTAGCCTCTCCTCTTCTTCTTGATTTAAATGGGCAAAGATAATAACTAGTTTGCTTTCCTTAACCTCCAAAAACACGTACTTGAGGTGAGATGGTAGAGGCTTTAGCTCGGGCTTGTGCCTCATCTCGACCTCGTCGGGGGCTAACTCGAATAGATCAACCAATCCTTCAAGGTATTCGTCAAATTTTGCAATCGGTTCGACGACTCGTTTTTCATCAACACACTCCACCTCTCCCTCAAAAATTTGGTTGTTGCCCTCAACGACACTTACACAAGCGCTGACACACACAACGGGTGCATCGGGAAGTACACAAGACTCGTCGTCAAGATCGAAAACATCATTATCCCGGAAATCACCCCTAGCATCATCCTCTGTCTCAATCAACTCAATACACTCATCCATCATGAAAACTTGCTCGACCAAATCTTGAATCTCATCAATGAGAAGGCAAACCGCGTGATAAATACTTGATGGAATCAACGTCAAGTTGGTCATAGAAAATGTGACCGATTCACCCGCTACGGACAAAGTGAGATTCTTCTTTCCGATGTCAATTAAGCATTGTGTGGTGGCCATAAAGGGGCGACCAAGCAAAATAGTATGCTCGATACCGTCATTAGAAACCATGTCAACATCGAGGACAACAAAATCAACCGAGACAACAAGCCCTCCAACCTTGACAAGCACATCCTTAATAACCCCCTTCGGATATTGAATGGACCGATCGACTAATTGTAAGCAAATTCGCATCTCTTGCAAGGGTGATAACTCCAATTGCTCATAAATCGAAGACGACATCAAATTAATACCCGCCCCGGAATCAAGCATACCATTCGTGATTTCTCCATTTCCGAGCGTGATATTGATACAAAAGGAGTCGTGATCCACCTTATTAAGAGCCAAAACCAAAGGGTCACAAACTACGCTTGCCATTTTAGATAGCACAACCTTCTCATTCGTAGCGCTCACGAGCTTTTTGGAGGAAAGCTCCTTGACAAACTTAGAATAAGCGGGCATGTCTCGGATGGCATCCAATAACGGGATAGTGATATTAACATTGGACAAGGTATTGTAGAGCATTTGGAATTGATCGTCCTTCTTGGAGTTTTAGAGCCTTGAGGGATAAGGCACGGAAGCTTTAGGAATTGGTGGCTTATAAGCGTTTGAAGATTTATGTAAGCCATCAGGGATATCCTTTGGCAGGACGGGACCCACGGGGGTGGCATCATGAGGATTGTCAAGAGTAGGAACTTCCTTATCCTCGGATGGTGGAGCCACCTTATTATCAATGAGTCGGCCACTTAGAAGGGAGGTAATCGCGTGGCGTGTGATGGTCATAGAAAGTTTGGATCAAAATTTCCTTGGGCATGCGATGATGTGGACAACTATCGAGAAGGTCTTAAAAACGAGCCTAAGCCACGTGAAACAGATCATTTTTCATTTGCTTGAACAAAATAATCTTGACCCTCAAATCGGTCGTCTTCTCCATGGAATAATAGTGATCTAAGAACGTCGCCAAAAGCTCATCCCATGTCCGAATTGAATTTGGGGAAATACCCATGAACCATGACAAAGCTTTATCTTGTAAGGCATAAGGGAAACAACGAAGGCGAAGATGCTCCAGAATCATCATATTCGGCTGATGAAAACCCGACACTTGCCACAAAAATTGCCGGAGGAATTGGAGGGGATCTTCCTTTGCAAACCCATGGAAAATCGAAAGTCTAGCGAAATCAAGAGAACGGATATCAATGGCCATCATTTCGGGGGGTAAAGCAATGCAAGACGAAATTGGTGCACCCATGAAGGCCTTGCTCACTTCTTTCATGGATAAGACGGGAGCATGAGCATTAGGATTCAATCCAGCAAATCAGGCGTAAGGATCGGGAATGTCATCTCGGACCTCATGAACGGCACGTCCAAAATTGGGACCACCATTATAACCATAAGGATTCATATTCAGCATCGGAGTGAAGTTATGCACGGGGGAACACCATACGGACCGAGAGTCGAGCTAAGCATATTTGGAAATTGATGAGGWGKMCRYWAA
>BMAC01000114.1:1258637-1275363 GCA_014905375.1 Phtheirospermum japonicum
TGAAYTMTYGTTTTTCYTGGTTTTYYYAGTATAAGGTTCATTGGCTTGGTATTATCAGAAATCAATTCAATTGTAAGTTTCAAGGTGTTTGTAGCTTGAAGAAATAAAAGGAAAATGAAAATAGAGCAATTAAACTAGCTAAACTATTCTAGGGATTGAAATAGCAAGTTGGTAGGATGCCTCGGTCGTGTGCCTTAATAGAAAATGCAAGCAATAATAAAAATTAAGCAAAAACAAGCAATGTTTCACTAAGTACAAGCATTAAAGCTCAAGGTACAACCATGCTTGCATGAACATAGAAACTTGAATAATGCAAATTGGCAAAATTCGAAAGCATGAAAGAAAGAGCAATGATAATTGACGTCAAAGTTTAAAATTTTACGTAAAATAACAAGAAACAAAGCGCAGATCTAAGATTTAGCATGAAACAACGCATGAAAATAAAATTCTAAACAAAGCATATGAATAACTAAAAATAAAAACGATAGGACCCGATCTATGATCTAGATGTGTCACTCATCTAGATTCCATAGCCAATTCACAAGATCAAGCTCTAATTCTAATAGTTAAGGCAAAATTCATAAAATTAAAGAACATGCATGAAATTGAAGAACAAGGCATAATAAAAGAAAGCTTACTTGAATTAAAGAAAGATTCTAATAACTCGAATGAGATTACAAGCAAATAAAATCCAATGGAGTACTTGGATTCATCTTGAGCTTACAAACCCAAGGCAATCTTCAAAATTAAACTAAGAACAAGAGAGAGAGAAAATATTCCAAAACTCATGCAATAGTTGGGAAATTTGAGTGATAATCACAAAATGAGAGAATTCCCCTATTATACTAAGTACCATTGGGTTTTACTGGGCTAAATTAGCTTTAGGGGCTTAAAATTCCCGGACTTTTGACCCAAAATTCACCCTGAATGGCCCTCCCAGCCTTAATTAAGTGTTTGACATGATTTGGCTCATCCCTGGCTCGAGGTGGCTCGGTCGTGGCCGAGCCTGGGTGCGATTGGCTCGGCAGGTGGGTGCCAGGCAGGTCTGGTGGTGCATGGGTAGGTGCATAATCTGGCAAACGCCAGGCATTTTGGCGTGGGATCAGGCGTGGACTTTGGCGAACGCCGGTGCGTTTGGCGTGAAACTGGGCATGACATTTGGTGGAAGGCAGGGGCAGGTGAGCTTGGCGTGGCATTTGGCGAGGAGTTTGGCAAACTCCAGGCGTGTTTGGCATGGGAGCCGGCAAGGACTTTAGCTAACGCCAAGCGTGCCTCCTTCTTTAGCGTGACTTTGGGTTTGGGCAGGCGGGCGCCAGCGCGTTTGGCATGGAATTTGGTGACGAACGTGCCTAACGCTAAGGCCTGGCGTGAAATTTGGCGAGGAGTGGCGTGCCTTGGCGAGCATTCTAGAAAGTCTGCACTTTTGAAGCTTGTTTTGGCACAACTTTTGGCAGTTCTTGGCACGGCTTGGCTTGAGCTTTGGCCCTTAATGCCTTTACCTATAAAGATAGGAATTTGAGTCATCAAAACCCAAAAATTAAGCCAAACTTCAAATTAATTTGAACTCTTTAAACCACATAAAATATAAATTTAAACAAGAAACATGAAAAACATTAAAACAAGAAAAAGAACCTAAAAACCTAACTAATAGACTCAAGAATTACTAAAAACCAAATAAAATCCTAATTAAAAATATTAGGAAAAACACAACAATTACATGCAAAATAGCTGCGCAGTTTTCTGGGCTTGTACCCATGACCCAATTATTCTATTCTTTATTCCAAGCCAAGAGCTTGTCTTATTGCTTTTTCTATCTATTCGCCCGAGTTGGTGTTCGATTTATGATCGGGAATCCTTTCTTCAACAAGGCCTAGAGGAATAAGTTCTTTTTTGTTCGTTGCTCGAGCGGTTGGGGTTTCTCCCCCGTGTCGATTAACGCTCTACCAACTCAGGCCCAGTTGTCCAGAGGAGATCGGTACCCCTCTTTGGAAAAAATCATCCACACCCTGAACCAAAATGTCTTTCACATGTAAAAAATCCTCACAACACCTATCTTGAGCTTCTTCAACTCCCGAGAAGAGAGTGGCCCTTTGACTACCAAGATTGGTATACCAAAAGAGCTCAACCAACCCTACTTCCCTATCATATTTCATACTTAGGAACATAATACCCCTTCTTTAAATTTCTCCCCCCACTTTTTTTACTGATTTATTATGGCAAATCTCTTCTCTCATAATAATGAAAAAGAGGATGGTCGCGCGTCTTCAGGGAGTCGCCCCCAGTACCGAGAAGAGTCCTCTTTGTGAACCTGCCAGAGCTGTCGTGTTGGCCGAGCCTGAGGTGTTGGCCTGTCCAAAGTGGACGACGAGTTTAGAGAGGACAGCTAGGCCAGAGGGAACATCCTGGCCAGAAAGGGTGATCAGCCATGACGTTGATCTGACCACCCCCTCCAACTCTGACGATGAGTGCGCGCTTGCCTCGTATAAACGTGCCCGCTCTGGCAAAGGGTGATCCCTTTGGGGCCCAAGGTGGATACCCCCAACCAGAGCTTCTTCAATAGCTCCTCTATTTTGGACTGCCCAGGAGACGTGGAAGTTTACTTCATTAAAGGGCAGTCCCCTTCTGTTGATCCTTGAACCTTGGAGAAGTGGATGGATCATGAGCTAATAGAGTCTTTCTGCTAAGATGAGGCTAGGGTCGGGGTCTCACTGCTATGTTTACTTTCTTTTGCCTTAATTGCTATTTTACTTATCCTTTTTTTTCTTCTTTTTAGGCTACTGTTAAGAGGGACGCACTAGTTGTGAGAGTCTAAGGTTCCTTGATGAATGCCAACCTGGCCAAGGAACATGAGGCCTTGAAGGAGAGAGAGCAGAGACTGATAGCCCGCTTGAAGGAAAGGGGTGCGAAGCTGAAGAGCGCCAAGACAGAGCTACAGAAAGCTCAGGACTTGGAAGGGAGAAAGACCCACTTGTTCATCTACTTGGTCATCTGGATAAGCCTTTGCCCTTCCCCTGAGTTGAGGAACTCAGCTCGACCCTCAGCTCTCCCTTCAGCCCCTCGAATTTGAGTAGCCTCTCTTGCGGTGATTGAGTCTGAAAGAGGGTTCTCATGTTCTCAAGGAGGTCCAGGAGGGGTGTTGCGGCAACCACATGGGTTCCAGGACATTATCAAGCAAGATAATGACGGCAGGTTACTTCTGGCCCCAGATCAGGCATGACACAGAGAATTTCGTGAAGTCGTGTGATAGGTTCCAGAAACACTCTCCTCTTATACATAGGCCTGCTGAGGAGCTCATGACTATGAGCTCCCCGTGCCCCTTTGCAAAATTGGGGATAGATCTGGTTGGACCTTTCCCTACAGCCCTAGGCCAAAGAAAATTCTTAATAGTGGCTATAGACTATTTTAGTAAGTGGGTAGAGGCGGAGGCCATAGCAAAAATTACGAAAGAAGTGGTAATGCATTTTTTGTGGAAGAATGTGGTGTGTCGATTTGGTTTCCCAAGGATCCTGGTGTCAGATAATGACACGCAGTTCATGGGAGCTAGGATTCGAGCATGGTGTACGAAGATGAAGATAGAGCAGCATTTCACATCGGTATATCACCCCCAGGCGAATGGCCAGGTTGAGGTGACTAACCGCATTTTAGTGCAAGGAATCAAAACGCGCCTAGAAAGATCAGGCAGTAAATGGGTAGAAGAGCTCAGTTTGACCCTGTGGGCATATCGAACCAATCCTAAAGAGAGCACGGGAGAGTCACCATTTAGTTTGGTATATGGCATGGATGCGGTGATCCCCGCAGAGATTGGGGTGGAAACTCATCGAATACTGAATTCTGATGAAGAACAAAATGAGGTACCGAGACAAGAGGCGTTGGATTTTCTAGAAGAGAAGAGGGAACGAGCCTCTGTGAAAATAGAACACATACGAGGAAGAATTCGAGCAACCTATAATAAATCGGTGGTCAAATGGCAATTCCGAATAGGAGACCTGGTTCTCTGCCGAGCTGATTCAGGCAAATCTAGAGGTAAGTTGGATGCTGCTTGGCAAGGTCCATACAAGATCGTCAAAGTTCTCACTGGCGGAGCTTATGAATTGGAGCAAATGGATGGGTGTAGGCTTCCACGAGTGTGGAATATAACGAACCTGCGAAAATATTATGTGTAAGGCTAATGCATAAGATTATTTATAAGAATTTTGATTTAAATTTCTCTATGTTTGACCTTACATGATTGTCAGTAAGAAATTTAGCCCGAATGGCTAAAGGGCGGATGCCCTAAATAACCTGACCTGATTGTCAGTAAGAAATTTAGCCCGAATGGCTAAAGGGGGGATGCCCTAAATGACCTGACCTGATTGTCGGTAAGAAATTTAGCCCGAATGGCTAAAGAGCGGGTGCTCTAAATGACCAGAACTGATTGTCAGTAAGAAATTTAGCCCAATTGGCTAAAGGGCGGATGCCCTAAATGACCTGACCTGATTGTCAGTAAGAAGTTTAGCACCTATTGGCCAAGGGATGAATATCCCAAACCAACCTGACCTAATTTTCGGTTAAGGACATGAACCTTAAAGAATGAGCATTACAAAAATACCTGGTCAATTGAGCAAAAGCATGAAATACACACAAGGGCAAAACTACCTTTATAAAGGTAGAGGTGATCCAATCACAACAAGAGAAAAGGGAGAATCTTAGCATTATTTGAGGAAAACACCAAGGCATGAGATCCACATAGGTTCCCAGGAAAACATAAAATATACGACATCAGGACAAAACTGAAACAAGGCTTTAAGGATGAGATAAAGAGGCCCTTCGGTCAGAGGCCAAGACTCGTCGAATGCGCCATAGCTCGCGCTCGGTCTCATGGAGGCGACGACGGTACTTATCTGCTTGCTCGGTCTCTGATAGGACTTCACTGGCGACGGTGGATAAACAACATAATGATTCGAGTAAATCAGCCCGTTCTTCATGAAGTTGGCGATTCAGTTGATGGAGTTCGGCCCATTGATGCTTGTAACCCCGTTTCTTCTGCCTCCTCCTTTCCATAAATTTGCGCAGCTGCGAAGATTTTTCACGAAGGCTGGCGTTCTCTTCGGAGAGAAGGAAGTTCTCATTGAAAAAAGAGAGGTTTTTCTTCTTCAAGATATCAATTTCTTCGAGTAAAGATGACGAAGCCATGATAAAAATACACAAGAAAAGAGTTGTTTATATAAAGAAAGGAAGGTACAATAGTACTAAGGTTTCCTACATTTACGGAAACCCTAAAGCATAACAAATAATAAAATGGAAATAAGATAGAATGTTGTTCAAGTATAGGAGGAGCAAATCAGGCCGCAAAGATAATCCCGAGCAGACAATCAACCTAAACCCCATAATCCTCTGTGTTCAGCTCTCCCCCAATCTGTTCGGTCACCCTGGTTTCCTCTCTAAAATCCTGCTCGAACTGGGCTTCGCTTTGAAGTTCATCCAAGTTGGCAAAGGTGGGAGAAGAAACAGTCGCTAGTAGTGCTAAGGTCAATGACTGTTCAGGGGGGAAAAGAAGAGGCAAGGAAGGCCCGGAGAATACGCTCCGTGACCTCAGGAACCTTAAGTTGGTGAAGCTGATCATCCTCATCAATGTGGGCAAAGCTCGTGGGCTCAGAAGGATCCTTCAAGGGGATAGTGCGGTCAAAGGGAGCAGAGGGGTTTACTGACTTTGCCTGAGCATCCAAGCCAAAGTGGTAGAAAATTTCAGCTTCGGGCATGAGGATGTCGTACAGCTTAGTCAAATGGATAAAGGCCCGCTTGGTCATCTCCCTGGTCATCTGGATAAGCCTTTGCCCTTCCCCTGAGCATCCGCCCTTTAGCTATTCGGGCTAAATTTCTTACTGACAATCAGGTCAGGTCAAACATAGAAAAATTTATATCAAAATTCTTATAAATAATCTTATGCATTAGCCTTACACATACTATAATCTCAAGTTCGCTATATTCCACGCTCGTGGCAGCCTACACCCATCCATTTGCTACAATTCATAAGCTCCGCCAGTGAGAACTTTGATGATCTTGTATGGACCCTGCCAAGCAGCATCCAACTTACCTCTAGATTTGCCTAAATCGGCTCGACGAAGAACCAGGTTTCGTATTCGGAATTGCCGTTTGACCACCAATTTATTATAGGTTGCGCGAATCCTTCCTCGTATGTGTTCCATTTTCACAGAGTCTCGTTCCCTCTTCTCTTCTAGCAAATCAAACGCCTGTTGTCTCAGTAGCTCATTTTGTTCTTCATCAAAACTCAGTATTCGATGAGTTTCCACCCCAATCTCTGCGGGGATCACCGCATCTATTCCATATAACAAAGTAAATGATGTCTCTCCCGTGCTCTCTTTAGGATTGGTTCGATAAGCCCAAAGGGTCGAACTGAGATCTTCTACCTATTTGCCGCCTGATCTTTCTAGTCACACTTTAATTCCTTGCACTAAAATAGGGTTAGTCACCTCGACCTGACCATTCGCCTGGGGGTGATATACAGATTTGAAATGCGGCTCTATCTTCATCTTCGTACACCAATGCTTGAATTCGAGCTCCCATGAACTGTGTGCCATTATCTGACACCAGGATACTTGGGACACCAAATCGACACACCACTTTCTTCCACAAGAAATGCATTACTACTTCTTCCGTAATTTTTGCTATGGCCTCCGCCTCTACCCACTTACTAAAATAGTCTATAACCACTATTAAGAATTTTCTTTGGCCTGGGGCTGTAGGGAAAGGTCCAACCAGATCTATCCCCCATTTTGCAAAGGGGCACGGGCATCTCATAGTCATGATCTACTCAACAGGCCTATGTATGAGCGGAGAGTGTTTCTGGCACCTATCACACGACTTCACAAAATTCTCTGCATCATGCCTGGTCTGGGGCCAGAAGTACCCTACCCTCATTATCTTGCTTGATAATGTCCCGGCACCCATGTGGTTGCTGCAGCACCCCTCTTGGACCTCCTTGAGAACATGAGCACCTTCTTTCAGACTCAAGAATTACAACAGAGGCTGCCCAAAGCCTCTCCTAAAAACTCTCCTTTGACCAGACAAAATCAGGATGACCTGACCTGTATTTTTGCTGCTTCCCTCTTATCACATGGCAGCTTTCCTCTTTCCAATTATGCCCTGATGGGCGTACGCCAATCCTCTTCCTCTTCTAATATATTCACTTCATCTTCTCCAAATTCTCGATGCGCCATCAGTAAAGTAATCACTTTCTCCTGGCAATCTGTCGCTGAGCTGGCTACATTGGCCAAATAATCTGCTCGGCTATTCTCTTCTCGCAGGATTTGGAGTATAACCTGGGAGTCAACAGCTCTGGCCATCTCCTAGAATTGGGTTATATATTTCCGCAAACGATCCTCTCTTATATCAAATTCACCCTCTATCTGTTTACACATTAATTATGAATTACACGCGCCTTTATCCGCTCTGCCCTGAGCTCCATTGCCATCTGGATTCCCCGCAATAAGGCCTCATACTCTGCCTCGTTGCTGGATAAGTGATAGTTCATCCGTATGGCATATTCTTTAGTGGTTCCTTCTGGATCTACCAGGATTATACCTGCCCCACACCTTAGATTTCCAACTGAGCCATCCGTATATATTACCCATTCGCCTTTTTCTTCGGGAGAGCTAACAATTTCCTGCATGAAGTCTGCCAATGTCTGGGCCTTGATTGTTGTTCTCCCTTAAAAATGTATGTCGAACTCGCTGAGCTCAATAATCTACTTTACCAGATGCCTGAAGACCTCTGGATTGCTCATTATTGACTTCAGAGGCAAATTTGTTCGGACTATTATTCCGTGTGAAAGAAAATAAGGTCGGAGCTTGCGGGCTGTCCCGACCAGAGCTACCACGGCTCGTTCTACCTCTACACATCGGAGCTCGGCATCATGCAAAACCTTGCTCCAATAGTATACTAGCTTCTGTATTCTGCCCTCTTCCGTGATCAAAACCATGCTCACTACCACTTTACCTACAGACATATACCAGATCAATGGCTCACCCATGACTGGTTTAGTCAGCAACGACATATTTACCAAATGTTCTTTCAAATTTTGGAATGCTTTTTGGCATTCCTCATCCCATTGAAATCGGGCCTTCTTTCGCAAGGCCCGGAGAAATGGCAGGCTCTTCTCTGCTAACCGGGAGACAAACCTGCTCAAGGCGGAGATCCGAACGGCCAAGCACTGCATCTCTTTGACGTTTCTTGGAGGCTGCATATCCATAATAGCTTTGATTTTTTCTAGATTAGCCTCTATTCCTTTATCCGTTACCATATAACCCAGGAACTTTCCAGCTCTTACCCCAAATGCACATTTCTTGGGGTTTAGTTTCATCCTATATTTCCTCAAAGTATCAAAAGTTTCCCACAGGTCGTCCACATGCGAGGTTGCCTTAGCACTCTTTACCAACATGTCATCCACGTACACCTCCATGTTTCTACCGAGCTGAGCTTTAAACATGTTGTCTACCAGCCATTGGTACGTGGCTCCCGCGTTCTTGAGGCCGAATGGCATGACTATATAGCAATATGTTCCCTTTGGAGTTATAAAACCGACCCATTTCTAGTCCTCCTAGACCAGCCTGATTTGATGGTACCTATGCGAAGCATCCATCATGCTAAGCAATTCACAACCTGAGGTAGAATCCACGAGCTGATCTATCCTCGGCAGTGGGTAATGATCTTTAGGATAGGCGCGATTAAGGTCTCTGAAATCGATGCACATTCGACAGTCCTCTTCCATCTTTGGCTCGAGCACTGCATTAGAAACTCATCCTGGTAATTGTATTTCCTGGATGTGTTTAGCTCGCAATAACTTTTCTACCTCTGCTTCAATAATGGCTTATTTCTCAGGTTCAAAGTTCAATTTCCTTTGTTTCACTGGCTTTTCTATAGAGCTGATGTTGAGATGATGGTCTGCTACTGCTGGGTCGATCCCTACTAAATCCTGGGGAGACCAGGCAAAGACATCTACATTATTCCTTAAGAACGTGACCAGCTCTACCAAAACTTCTGGGCTCAGGGTCGTTCCCACCCACGGGACTCGACTATCGTCCCCTGGGATTACCTTTACCGTCATCAGATTTTCCTCACGCTGAACCATCTCTGGCATTGACTCCTCCATTCTAGCCCTTTTACAACTTCTTTCTTCTTCATTGCGCACACTCTCCACATATGTTTGACGTAACGCGTATTGATCACCTCGGACCTCTCCAAATCCATCCTTGGTAGGGAATTTCAATTTCATGTGATAGACAGAAATTACTGCTTGGAATTAGCTTAAAGATGGTCGCCCTGTCATAGTGTTATATGAGGAGGGTGCGTCCACTACCAAAAAGCGCACCGACCTGGTTTGTCTAAACGGGTCGTCCCTAGCGTAACTAAGAGATTTACTGCTCCTAACGGTCACAGGGCTCCCCTCGCGAAACCTACCAATGAGTTCATGACCTCTTCCAACTCCATACTTAAATTTAACTTCCTAAAGCAATCATAAAATAAAATATATCCACCGAGCTACCTGTATCGGTAAAGATTCTCCACACGTTGTAATTAGCAATGGTGGTAGTTATGACCAGGGCGTCTATATGAGGTGCTAGAATACCATTCTCATCCTTGGACCCAAAGCGGATGTTTGGACTTAGGGCTAGCTGCCCAACCTCTAGTTCTCTCCTGGTCAGATCTTTCGCAGCCCGCACGTAACTGTTCTGGGCACGTCGAGACTTCTCATCCCATTATCCTCCTGTGATCATCACGATTTCACCTCATATTTCTTGGGATTGTCTCTTCCTTTACCCACCCGATCGATCATTATTCCTTCCTTATCTAGGCATCTAATATCTATTCTTTATGTAAGGACCAGATCTAGACACCCCTTGCTTTGAACGGATAAATTCTTTTAGATGTCCTGCTTGCACCATCCACTCTATCTCATCCTTTAGATGTGTGCATTCATCCGTGTCGTGACCATACTCATTATGGTATTGACATAATCGTTCAGATTTCTCTTTTCGTGGCTTCTAGGTGTAGGTCTTAGGCTATTTAAGGTCGGGATGTCGTTCAATTGCCTGTAGAATTTCACCCTAAGGTGAAGCCAAGGGTGTGTATCGATCAAACCGAGGATGAACTCCCACTAGGTCAGTCCTGGGCTTCTTAACCAGAGTCTTGTCATCTTTTTTAGGTCGTTCTCTTCGCTTTTCTCCATCATATTTCATCTTCAGAGCCTCCTCTAAGTGGATATATTTCTCTGCCCTTTCCAGGAGCTCTCCAGATTTCAGCGCTGGCTTAACTACCAGCGATTGGAAGAACTCCCCCTTCCTGAGCCCTTGAGCCAGAGCATTGATCAAGAGCTCCTCGGATGCTGATGGCACCTAAGCAGCAGGTCCCATACTGTCCTGCCCTGAACTAGAATGCGAAATCGAACTACTGGCTCTAAGGCTATCTGCTGTTGAATAACCAACCGATGCCAGACTTTTTTGTTATAGTAAGAGTTGTTCAGTAAATAGAAGTAAAGGTCCTATCCGCTGGTGTAGAAGTGCCATAGACTGACATCAAAATATGTCTTAAGTTCAAAAGGAGGCGATCTTTTGGAATGTGTTCCCGATATCGATACGACATATGAATTAGAGGCACATTTATACCGAGTGAAGAAGCCTCAGCCCGAGCTTTGACTATGACTACGAGTTGTTGGGATCACATTCGAGGAGGTCAAGTCGGGTTGAATAGATGAGTGTCAAGGCTAAGTCCGGGTCTTTTCATATCTGTAAATCATTTGATATATCCACGCAGACCTTTTCCCTCTCTCTGCTTCAAACTGAACTGTTCCAATGACATTTTCTGATACTTCCTGCAACTAGTGAACTAATGCAAGAATGCAGAACTGAACTCATCAAAGTTGTTTATAGATCGGGGGGTGGCAACTGGCTAAACCAAAGCTGAGCCATTTTTTTGAAGGTCGTGAGGAAGACCCGGCACATGACAATGTCAGAGAATTTGTGCAAGGTAGCTGCGATCTCGAATCGGCTCAAGTGATCCCACGGATCTGTCGTCCCATTATACTCAGCACTCATAGATCGATAAGAGGCTGGGAGATCATCCCGCATGATAGCCTCTGTGAATGGAGTGCTTCTCCGTGCTTGGCCTGCTCCCATGCCCGCCATTTTTCGCTTGACTTCCTTGACCTCCCTCTGCAGATTCTGCATCTGCTCAGTGAGGTCTGGGTTGGTTTTGCTTTAAGTGTTGCAGTTTGAGGCGGAAGATCTCTCCTCCTCTTCCTAAGCTGGATCTCTAGCCATGCGCTGGGCAGTCCGGGGTGGCTCCGTCTCCGGTGGCTGAGTTACGTTGTGAGGGGTGATGAAAGCTCAGCGAATTTTTTTTCTACGGCTGCCTCCACCGCCTTGCCAATGAGGTCAGATATTTATCGCAGAAAAGAGTCATTCAGTGATCCGCCCTTGGCCTGTGAAGCTCTTCCTGGAGGGGGTTGCGGTGAGCTGGGCCTAGTTATTGCTGACGGCCCTGCCGTCTCCGGCATACCCATTGGCGCGGTAGAACTTGGCGTACCGCCCAACTCCGCCACTAGGTTTTGCCTGAGTCCGTCTGATGCCATGATTTTATCTCACGTCTTAGCTTAGTTATATAATATTCCCACAGACGGCGCCAACTATTTCGCCCTGGAAAATGCTAACCAAGAATTACTGCTTCTTTTAAGAAATTATCCCGACCGGTTTCACTACAAACATGTTAGAAAAGACCACCAGAGGGATCCTGGTGGAAACCTCTCCAATGCTTAAGTCAGTTAAGCATTTTAGATCGGAATAATAAAAAATGAGAATGCTCAGAATGTCATACCTTTCCAAGCCTTGAGGCTAAGATATTTATAACCTTCGCCAGGTAGGGCCCTTCAGAGATCCCAGAAACAAAACCGCGAATCTTGGGTTGTTACTCAGAACGACATGATCAGGTTACTTCCTACTGGAGAGACCTAACCAGGAAGTTTCCTCACGGGAATCCAATCAGATCAGCCACTATCTTCTCTAAATTCCTGACCTGATCTTCATAGGGCCTTGCCAAGGAGTTTGGATCAGGTCAGGATAAATCTTATCGAGCTATAAGCCTATCTCTTGTTTCTTTCCTCCTTCCTCTGACATCAGTTCAGGTTATCCCAACCAGGTCTACCCAAGCTGTCTTGTGCCCTACCATCAGATCAGGTCGGGTACGAATAGGTCGTACCAGTAACTTTGATTTGACTTTTAATACTAGTTGATAAGCATCTTTAAGTTTCCAAAGTGGTGCATCTCCACTTCACCTCGAATATTTGCTTTAAGCCAATTGATATATCTTTTTCAACAAGTTGATCTTATGATTCTTGACTACTAATTCTTGTCACTAACTTGTAGAATTTCTCCTTATAGCCCAGTCACACTTTTGATTCCTTGCTGCAAATTATTATATTCCACAACAATACTTTGAGTAAAATTCACGAGAAGGATATTCTCACGTAACCTTGCCTTCATTTTTTCCCAAGAAGGAATTTTGGGTTTTCCTTTCTGTAATCTGAACTTTTTCATTTTGTCCCACCAAATGGATGCATAACCCCGAAGTCGAGTCAATAAACTTGACTGTATGATTCTTTAATATATCTTTACACTAAAAGAGTCTCTCCATGGTACCAAATTAATAAATAAATTTATCCAGTCGAAGACGACTATGAAACTCCCGTACATCTAACTTCACAAAATTTGCGATTCGGTTGAACCTTTCAAAGAAATTATTAGCTTGTTTTTTGGAAAACGTATTCACATACTCCGAGTCATTACTGGAATAGCCATGGCCTGGGCCATGTTCACTTATGGTCTCTTGACGCTCTAGACATATGGTCAGCTCCTGAACTTGTCTCTGAAGTGCTTGATTTTAGCATCTCATTCACCTTCAAGGTTCTCCATATTTCCTCTACCGCATCCGCGCCCTCCTCTTCTCACCGCCATTGGAGAAGGATGGTTATGCCAAGAGTGTACACTGGCTCCGGATACCAAATTCTGAGGGTTGAAAATAAATAAAATGAAAATGATATATTAAGAATGCTTAGTTCGACTTTGAATTTAGAATAAAAAGATAATGAGAACAAACTTTCAATTTTGATAAAAAAAATATTCAAAATCAACTAATCTACCCAAATCCACAAAATACTATGAATTTATAAGATTTAAATGATTTAAGGTTCAATAAATGTAAAGAAACAAAAATAAAAATAATTTTCACACTTTCATTGTGTCTCTTTAACTTCTAGCCATCACTTTGAATGCTCATCATACTACTTGGAATATGGAAATACATCATATATTGATGGAAATATAATCAAGTTGGCTTTTCAATACTGTCAACCACGCATGAATAGGGATTTTCTAGAAGAAGTTATAGTTAGAACAACGAAGACTGCCAGGTTCAGTGAATCTGCACTACATCAGCATACATATTCATTCACATAGAAGAAACTTGATGCACATTGCATGGTGCACCCAGGTGCACCATAAACCATCCCTTGTCTTGTTCTATTTCTCCACTTTGGTTTAAACCTTATATTTGGGCATAAAACCCATAAATTTTACCAGTTACAAGATTAATATTTGACCAACGATGCATGAGAGTACTGAAGTTTCGGTAGATGAAAATGTTTGTGCTCATGATAACAACCACATATTCTATCCCAGTATATTTTATGTGTTTAGTCATGTCGATTCAAGCAACGAATCTACCTCAACAGACAAATTATATCTCCCTGATATATTCTTTTTTCCACTATCTGATTATGTTTCATCAAATGGAAAGGATGGTACAAGCTCCATTTCAAAATCATCATTGAAAGACGGTTAATATGGATCTTGAGAGTCCATCTATAATTGAAAATTAAAATTTTAAATTAAACTAGTACGTGCAAAATAAAACTATACAGTTATTTAAAAAAATAACAAAAATTACAATTAAAACATATCAATTAGACTGAAAGATAAGAGACATAAATTCCAAAAACTATTTGGTCAAACTAAAGGGCTATACTAAGTCTATCTAAATACTAAAAACATATAATTGAGTCCATCTCTCTCTAAAATAGGTTGTAGAAATCGATAAGCGCTAGTAGGGCATTGGACTAGTGCCTAGCCCCTAGGCCTCCGCATAGATATCCAACTAAAGAAAATCATTTTTTTTTTACTTTTTCTCAATTTTCGGCCGAGGCAATTTTTTTCCCTAATTTGGGCAACATCAGCTTCGTCTAGCGCCTAGGCAAGTTTTTACAACATTTCTCTCTATATATACATATAGAAAGAGGCCAAAACAAGAGAGTGGTTAACATATTAAAAATATAGATATTAAAGGTGTTTAATATAAACATACATACTAAAGACGGTCAATCCGGTTTAGGTTAAAGAAGGTGTTCTTATTTAGTTTCATTATATTCTCGAGTTTTGTTTTTACTTTAACAATTATAAGAAGTGGTTTGCTAGCATTTCCCAGTTGTATTTTATTATTTACAACATTTTTAATACCACTGACATGCAAATGTAGACCAAGTTTAATTTTATTAGTTTTGCAATGCAACTGTGCATGCAGTGGCGGAACTAGAGTTTTGTTCACTAAGGACGTAATATTTACAAAAGAGAAAATATAAGATAATTTAATTATTTATAAAAATAAATACCAAAGACATACCCTAAAATTGTTCACGCTTTACCTATTTTCTCACCAAGTTTCTCCTTCACAAAGCTCACCGTAGAAAACACTCTCTCCTCAATAGAAATAGCAACCACTAGAATTAAAGCCCACGTCAAAATTTTATAAACCAGATTAGGCAATCATATTTTAGGTATTCTAAACCTTGATTGACATCTCATAAACATTTACTACCTCAACTTTAGGTTTAAAGGATTCTTCTATAATAAAAAAGTATGAGTTCTGATATCTCATACTTACTACCACAACCTTAATTGTTTTATTTTGTTTAGACCATCTTAATTGACTCACGAATTTAATTTAAATATTTTGATATTATAATACAATTTAGTTTGGAAAGTTATTTCTCTCTCTCTCTCTCTCTCTCTCTCTCTCTCTCTCTCTCTCTCTCTCTCTACACACACACACACACACACACATATATATATAGAGAGAGAGAGCGGTTTCAGTGATTACTAATTCTAGTATGAGAACTTGCAAACTCTGCTACATATATTTATATATACGTTTACTCAGTATTACACACTGCTACACTGTTTTATGTCAAATATAAAGGGGATTATGGGTGTTGTTATTTTCAGTTATACATGATGCTACTTATAAAATTAGTATTTTTACATAGCAGTATATAATACTGAAAGTAGCAGTACACATAATTATATATAGCAAAATTCGAAAGTTCTTACACCATGACTTAGTTCTCACTTGAAACACACCCTCTATACATGTGTGTGTTTTCTATAACCACTGGATTCAATTTAGAAAGCAAGCATATAAGCCGTCTTTTATATCCCTGTAGTAATCTTGATTAGACCAATGCACTTTGTTGGTATAATGTTTTTGAGTTTTTTAGTTTACTCTTATTTAGTGGTGCCTGCATTACTAATATAAAAATAGTATTGATAATTATTCAAATAAATTATAATTAATATTTTTTAAACAATCTCCTGTATCACATTTTTTATCATGATAATTCTGGAGAAAAAAACTCAGATTTGCCAAATGTTTATCCATGAATTTATTTGCCTGATTATTATATTATATAGTTTTAGATTTTTTAATGTTTATGTTTTAAATCGTCTAAATGTTATATGATTTACATTATTATATATGCTATGTTTTTCATCTTAACATATATATGTGTTGTTAGAAAAATTACAACTCTGAGTCGAGCACAAACAGGAACTGTAAAATATATGTCACAAAACTGGAAAAATACAAGAAAATAGAAAGTGATAAATATCAAGTCGAGTCGAGTAAACACTCTGTCCGCAAGATGAAATAGCCCCGGTAATACCCTTCGATTTTGGATATTCGTCTCCAAAGATGAAACGACTTCGTCTCTGGTATTACAGCACCGTAAATACCAAAGCTCCGGCGAACTGGTCGAAAGTGAACTGAGCTACGTAAAAATAAAATGCAGAAAAATAGTGTATGAATAGTGGTTGGAGCTCTATGGATTTTTCAGATGAATTTCGTATGTGAAAAATGCAGGAGTACTCACCCTTTTATAGGGTTGCCAGGGGAGGTAACAGCCTGCCAGTTAAATGTCATTAAAACATTCAAAAACATACCTGGCACCTGACAGCATGAACCTGGACAGGTTCAGCGTGTAAAAACATTGCATGTTTGAATTCATATGTTTGGAAATGTCTGAATGGTCGGGTAGCCGTTTTTGTAACGGTCAGGAGTTAGTTCAAAAGCTTCTTAGGTGCGTGTAGGTTCAAAAAAGAAAGCTTGGGTCGAACCAGGACCCCACACACAGTAGAAACGGCCCTCACTTCTCGCTTACATAGGTGATTCTTCTAATCAGCATTCTGTCATACTCAAGTCAAAGACCTGCAAAAGAATCGTTAAAAATCAGAGATTTATCCTCACCACATGACAGGTTATAAACTCTACTTTTGCCGTTAAGGAATAGGGTCGTAGAGATTTACTTACCCAGACTTTTATAGTTTAGTTTTCCCATTGAACCAAGTTT
>BMAC01000114.1:1278133-1288243 GCA_014905375.1 Phtheirospermum japonicum
TTGTATAACGGTAAGTCTCGACATATCCGTCGTAGACATAACACCGTGAGACATCTGTTATCGAGTGGGATTATCTCTGTTGACTACGTAAGGTCGATAGATAATCTAGCGGATCCATTCACTAAGAACATAACTCGAGATCAGATATACAAGTTGCTTGAAGGAATGAGAGTGAAATCCATATCTTAAAGATGATTGTAGTGGAAACCCAACCATGATGAGTGGAGATCCCACTTGTATAACGGTAAGTCTCGACATATCCGTCGTAGACATAACACCGTGAGACATCTGTTATCGAGTGGGATTATCTCTGTTGACTACGTAAGGTCGATAGATAATCTAGCGGATCCATTCACTAAGAACATAACTCGAGATCAGATATACAAGTTGCTTGAAGGAATGAGAGTGAAATCCATATCTTAAAGATGATTGTAGTGGAAACCCAACCATGATGAGTGGAGATCCCACATATATATATATATATATATATATATATATATATATATTGATGCAACCAAAAAGATTATTTCATAAAGAAAAGAGAGTACTGACCTAAAATACATGGTTCGGCGACCTGATAGACCCCAAAAAACTCTTGGCGACTTGATCAACCTACAAAACAAAATCCAAGCCAGACATCCCCATCGTAGGTCCTCCGATGTTTAAGTCAGTTCCTTTTAATAGTGATATGTGAGAGCTCAAAATGTAGGATAATGAATCAACTTAGAGTAGAAGTGAGGCCTGTGTCCTTATCGTATAGACAAGCACTACAAGAAATCTGATGTTTAGTGACGATTTTTCTTCCACGCATAAAAATTCGTCATAGTATGGTAAACAATAGTGACGTTTTTTAATTTCGTCACAGAATAACACCCTTATATGACAACATTTATTGTTGTTCACCAATTCGTCACGAATACTTATATTTGATGACGTTTAAATGTATTTTGTCACAATTTTGGGATGACAAAAAAAAAAAAGTTCGAAAAATCCATTTTATGACAAATATATAATAAAATGTGACGAGAATTGAGTGTCACGATAAGTTTCTAGTTGTGACAGAATCAATTTTGTCACTAATGTCCCCTTGAAGAACGGTGACGATATTTGGTGTCACAACAAGTTTCTTTTCATGACAATGCTACAATTTGTCATCAGTTCTAGAAAAATGGCGACAACATTATTTTAACACGAAAGAGTTATTTGGTGATGTCAAATATGAATTTGTCATAGTAATTTTATTTTTATTACAAATTCACACCAGATTTAGTAAACTCTTTCGATAACAAATTGATAATAATTAGAGAAAATTTTTGGTATCACTGCATATTTGTGTTATTAAAAGTATCATTTTTCTCATTAATTTCTCTAAATATAATATTAATTAATTTTAATTACTTTCTATTTTTAACGACTATATTATTAGATAATATTTCTTAAGTTTCTTATTTTTAAAATTGATTAAATAAGTTTATAAATTTAAATAATAGATTTTTTTTTTCTGATTTCAAGTTTTGAAATTTATTTATTATTGTGTTATAACATTTTATATTTGTCTACAAAAGTTCTCAATTAATCTCTCTACCCAAAATCTCTTTTTTTGAACATCACTTTTTGTGAATACCATTTTTATGTGTGTGAAATATTTATTTAGAAGTTAATCACACTTTATTATATTCTTATATAATTTAAATATATTTTGGTATTTATTTTATAATACTTCAATTATATTTTTCATTTTTAAAATATATCAGTAATTATTCATGATTAAATACTTATTTATCTTCCTTTATAATTTTTAATGGCTTATATTATTATTCTAGAATATTTTTAAGTTTTTTATTTTACAAATTTATATTATAAATATGTAAATTTAAAATATTTTTAGTATATATATATATTCTGATTTTAAGTTTTGATATTTATTTAGTATTATTTTATAACATTTTATTTTGGTTATAATTTTTTTCATATTTATTTATTAAATAGGTATTTAGAATTTATTTTATATTTATGAGAAGTATTAACATTTTTATTAAGTTTTAAAAATGAATTTCTAGTAAGTTATATAGGGTTAAAAGAAAGATTAAACTTATTTTTGAATGTATATTTCTTTGTTTATAAATTATAATATCAGGATCACGTGGTGGAGTGGTTGGGGCTAGTTACAAAGTTAAAACATTGCGTGGTCAAACCCATATCTCTTGAAGATTATTATTATTTTTTTTTGACTCAAAAAACTAAAATTGCAACCACTATGGGACTTGAACCCACGATGTATAGCACCAATTGCTAACAAGGTATGATTCTAACCATTTAACCAACTAGTATTTGATGTTAATTTTTAGAAATAATATGCAATTAACGCTTGTCTGATCACAATTACTCTTAACCTTATATAAATCAAAACTACCACATAATCTTTTCATAAATAAATAAAAAACTCTAAATAACTATTTAATAAATTATAATATGGAAAAGATAAATAAATAAAAAATAAAAGTCAAAATATAAAATTCATAATATAATACTAAATAAAATTCAAAACTTAAAATCATAAAGAATATATAACACAATATTTTTAAATTTATATAACTATTTAATAAAAATGGAAAAAAAATAAAAATAATATAAATAATAATATAATTCATTTAAATTTTATAATTTAGGATAAATAAATATTAATCATGAATAATTAATATATTTAAAAATAAAAAATGACTTAGATTTTATTAAATATTATAAACTAAATATCAAAATAATTTTAAATTAGATAAAATAATAAATTATGATTATCTTTGAAATAATTATAAGTTATATATTTTACTTATGTAATTTCATAATTTTCTTTGAGTATTATATTGATTTTTTTAGAAATTATTTTAATTATGATAAGTTTAAAAATATATATATCCTGAAAAAACTATTTAAAAAATCAAAAAAAAACAAAGAATATTGTAAAATGATATAAAAATAATTAGAAAAATTAAGCTATGTTGCTAGTTAACAAATAATTTTTTTCAAAATAAATATTCAATAAATTATAAAACGAAGAAAATATAAAAAATCAAAATATAAAATATTATAATATAATATTAAATAAATCTTGAAGTTTGAAACCAGCAAATATATAATAAGTTATAATTTAGATTCATATAATTATTTTATAAATTTTTAAAATAAAATAATTAAAAATATTATAGACTATTAATATAAGTCGTTAAAAATCCTAATGTAATTTAAATAAAATTTAAGAAATAAATATTTAACCATTTTAATATATTTAGGAAAATCAAAACGTAACATAAAATTAATAAAGTATAATCAAATAATCTCAAAATACTTGTAAAACGAAAAAAAAAATATAAAAGAGTTTTACTAACTGCTAAATAATTATTCTAAAACCCAAAAAAGAAAAAAAATGAATGTTATAAAATAAAGAAAACTACTAAATAAATAAAAAAAATGTATCAAAAAATGAAATGTTGGGTCACAAAATTATTTTAGTGTTTTCTTAACAAAATATGAAATTTTATAATATAGTATTAATTTAATCTCAAAACTTGAAATAAAGAAATTATTTATAAACTATTGTTTGATTTATATATTATTTAATAAATATGAAAATTAAATATAATTAATTATATAAAATATTAATATAAGTTGTAAAAAGATTATAAAGTTAGTTAAATGAATATATAAAATACATATTTTACATGAGTAATTACTTAATATATTTAATAATGAAAACATAATAGAAGATATTTAGGATTTTTTTTCTTGGTAATAGAGTGAAAAGAAAATACTTGAAAAATAAAAAGAAAGCGAAAATAATATATAAACAAGGGGAATTGAACTCCAAACCTAAAAGTTAGAGAAAAATATTATAACCACTAAACTAAGAGGCCCTCTTCAATTAAATTTTGTAATACATAATTCTTATGAAAAACCTACAGGTTGTCTGTACCAAGAAATCTTAAAAATAATTATTTAATAAATTTCAAAAATAAGATCATAAAAATACTGTAGAATAATAATATAAGTCTTTAAAAAAACATAAAGTCATTTAAATACATATAGAAAATATATATATTCATGAATAATTACTTAGTATAATTAAAAAATTAAAAAATAACAAATATTATAAAAAAATTATAAAATAAATCTTAAAACACTTTAGAATTTGAAAGAAAATATAATAACTTTGATTAACGTCTAAATAGTTATTTCAAAAATATTTTAAAAGAAAAAAGAAATAAATGAATGAATGTTAAAAAATTAAGAAAACTATTAAGTAAACAAAAAGAAAAAAATGACGATTCACAAAATTAATTGAGGAATTTTGTAAATAAAATATAAAATATTATAATAATACTATTTACATATCAAAAATCGAAATAAGGCTAATTATTAATAAATTATCGTTTAAACTTATATACTTATTTAATAAATATTAAAGTAAATAATTTTAAAGTATTATAGAATAATAATATAAGTTGTTAAAAATTATAAAGTAAGTTAAATGAATGTAAAGATAAATATTTAATCATGAACAATTAATTAAAAAATTAATAATAAAAATTAACAAAAAGTTTTACAAGTATTATACATAAAATTTCAAAATGCTTTTAAATTAGATAAAAATATAACAAAGTGTAATTAATTTCAAAATAATTATAAATTTTTATAGTTTACTCTTATATGTTTTTATAATTCCCTTCTCTATTATATTATGTCATTTTATAATATTATTTTTTATATTATATATTTTAAATAAATATTTAGAGGTTTTAAATATTCTGTCACTAATTATAAAAAATTAAAATTTATTTTATATATTTTTTATTTATATTTGATGACTTTTTAATTTTCAAATTTATTTAATATTTATTTATAAAATAATTATAAATCTTTCTTTATTTTAAATTTTATAGTAATAAAAATAAAAATAATAATTATAATAATAATAATATAATAATAATAATAATTATTATTATTATTATTATTATTATTATTCATGCACTGTTTAGTAAACATATTCCAAATATTCTAAAAAATAGTCGAACTTAGGATTTAATGGTTTGAGTATCCCAGGCAACTCAATTGTTTCCAAAAGAGGCGGTTCATAATAGGTATCACTTCTAAAAAACTTGGGGCAAACTGGAGGCGTAATATTCTCCTTAGAGCAAGAGGTTCTTAACAAAACTGCTTCCAAAAATAATTATTTTATATTTTTAATAAATTTCTCAAGTTTTTTATTTGTATATTTATTGAATAATTAAAATAAAATATATTGAAAGATAATATAAAATAAATATTAAAATAAACCTTAAAAACAAATAATATTATAAAATGATCAAACAAATAAGAAAAAGAATGTGGAACCAGTTTAGTAATACAAACAACAAATACTTAACAAATTCAAAAACAAAGAAAATAAAATCCAAATATAAAATGTTGTAATATAATACTAAATAAAAATTGGTTATGAATAATGGTATATCATTGGATGTAAATGCAGGAATAGTTGGGAGCACGGTACCTTCATGGCACCATATTTTGGTTATGATTTTAGGTTTTGAGGTTTATTTAGTATTATATTATAACATTATATGTGTGTGTGTGTGTGTGTGTATATATATATATATATATATATAATATATATATATATATATATATATATATATATTGCTTTTTTTATTTAATAAATAGTTATTTAGAATTTATTTTATATTTATGAGAAGTATTAAATTTTATGTTAAGCTTAAAAAATGAATTTCTAGTAAGTTATGTAAGGTAAAAAGAAAGGTTAAAGTTATTTTTGAATGTATATTTTTCTTATTTATAAATTATAACATAAGGACCATGTGATGTACTGGTTGGGGTTAGGTATCAATATTAAACATTGTGCGTTCAAATACCTTGTCTCTCAAAATTTTATTTTGGCGCGCGCGGGCGCACTAGCGACAGGCGTGCGTGGGCTGCGGGCGGACGCACTAACTTTGTGTTGAAATAATTTTGTAACAACGATTTTGATTTTATTACATAACTGATCGGTGTTTTTCATATATATATATATATATATATATATATATATATATATATATATATATATATATATATATATATATATATATTGATAAATAGTATTTTTTTACTAATTCTTTTGATACCAATATTTTTTTAATATATATTATTTGATGTTCATGATAGACAATATAATCAATTTGACTACATGTTCCTACATATTCTTACAAAATTTTAAAATTATAAACTATCATATTTTTATTTTATTTGTTATATTTTACCATCCTAATTTTTCGTATGCCTACGCAAAATTGATGATATAGCATTAGTGTTTTCTATGAAAATTTTAACTTCGTGAAATAATTATTTTGATAATAATTTTTTGATTTATATTATGTAATTGACCAGTGTTTTCATATTAAATATAATTATTTGATCTGTAACGGTGCTAATCAATTTGAACATGTTCCCAAATATTCTAACAAAACTTTAAAATTTTATTATACACCCTCATATATTTATATTTTATTTGTTAGTTTATGAATTATAATTTTTTGTTATATACGTGTTGGACCTTATACTTTGTTTGTTGAGATTACATATTAAGTTATATTTTTAGAAAAAAATAATTATATTTATATTAAAAATAACTCGCAAAAAATATGTAATTATTTTAAATATTAAAATAACGTATTCAAATAGCTTATGTAATATACACGCTATTTACGTTCACGATGTTGAGATCAAAACGCAACGCATTGCTCGATACGTGTTTTAAGACACTGATTTTTACCCATGATAATTTTTTTCTTTTTGTCTTATATTTTTTTGAGTCTTTCATTAATTAAAAATACTTATTTAATCTTCAAATTTATTAATTAAATATTATATATTAAATTATAAATATATATATTTTATTTTTGATTTTATACATTTTGAATAGCATCTGCAAATATCTTGAAATTAAACAAAACTATAACTAATTATAGCTACATTCTAAATACTTATTTAAAAAAATAAAAAAATATATTGAAAATTATTATATAAATCCTAATTATATGAAATTAAATTATTTAAATATATAAAAACTAATTCTAAAAATTTATTTATATATTTTAGACATAAAATGAGAAAATAAACAATCAAAAAAATTGAAATCTATAAGATTATATTTAATTAAAACTAAATTCGAATTATTTGTTTCCTAAATTTGAAAAATGGTAGAATATATAAAATATTTCAGTGTAAAAAAACATATATATATCATTAGTTGAGTGATGTATGTAACCTAATCGAGATATAGAGATATAGCTTTGTATGGTTTTAAAATATTTTATGACATATATATTTATTTCTTAGATTTATTTAATAATCTCCTAGAATTCCATTTTAGAATTTATTATCTAATTTAACTTCTTCTAAGAATTTATGATTTATTTTATAATACTATTAATTTTTATTTGGTTATAAAATGTTAGAATATAATATTAGATAAATATCAAAACTTAAAATAATAAAATTTGTATAATAAACTATTGTTTAAACAATATAATTACTTAATCAGTTTTTAAAATAATAGAAACTTAAGAATATTATAGAATAATAATTTAAGTCCTTAATTTATAAAGTAAGTTAAATAAATATGAATAAATAAATATTCTATAATATTATTATTCTATTAAAATATAATAATGTGTGATTACCTAGTAAATAGTTATTCCATGAAAAAGACAAAAAATAAAAATATCATAATAAAAAAACTACCAAATAACAAATAAAATAAATATTCCACAAAAAAAAAAGAGTTGTTAGGCTATAAAGCTAATTAAATGATATAATATAATACAAAATAAATATCAAAAAATAAAATTATAAAAATTATTTAAATCTGCATAATTATTTATTAATTCTGAATTTTTTTAGATATATAATAATAATAATAATAATAATAATAATAATAATAATAATAATAATAATAATAATAATATAAGTTAAAAAATCATAAAGCAAGTTAAATAAATCTTCAAGGGGAATTTGAACACCTAACCTAAAAGTTAGCGAAAGATATTACAACCACTAGAACAAAATGTGGACTTTGTTTGATACTTGAAATATATAATTCTTATACAAAACACAAATAAAAATATAGTAATTTTTCCAACAAAATAAATCTATCAAAAGTTTCTGAACAATACAAATAAAAATGAGAAATCTTGCAAAATATACTAAAATATGATAATTATAAAATAAGTGAGAATATTATAGAATAGTATTTACTCTTTAAATATTTGTTTTTTAAGTATTGTTTCATTTGTACTTTGATCATAATTATAATTAATTCATTATATATATTTTTAAAAAAATGTCACATCAATATTTCTAATAATTAAAAAATAAAAAAAATATTAATTATATAAATTAAATCTAAAAAAATAGAAAATTAGTTAAAATAAATATAAAAAAATAAAAAATTTATAATAGTTAAATAAATTAAAAGAATAAATATTTAGTCATTACTTAATATATTTAAGAAAATAAAAACATAACATAAATTTAATAAAGTATAATAAAATAAATTTCAAAATACTTTTAAATCGACAAAAAATATAAAAAAGTTTGATTAACTGCTAAATAATTATTTCAAAAACAAGAAAAGGAAAAAATAAAATGAATGTTATAAAATAAAGAAAACTACTGGATAAAAAAAAAGAAAAAAAATATATTAAAAAATAAAATGTTGGGTCTCAAAATTATTTGACGATTTTTTTTACAAAATATAATTGTTATAAGATTGTACTAATTTAATCTCAAAACTTCTAAATAAAAAAATACTTCTTTTTAGTTAATTATTAATAAAAGATTTAATGAAATAATGTATAAATTATATATATATATATATATATATATATATATATATATATGAAAATATCTTTAAATCAAATAAGAATATATTTAAATTATAAAAAAACTCTAAATACATATTTTAAAACTTATAACTCCAATGGTCGAAAATAATTACTTAATTCTATTGTTGGGTTAAATATTTAATTATATAATTTGATTATGTAATTCAATTTAATTTGATTAGAAATCTCAATTAAAGGAATATATTAAATTAGTCAGTTGGATTGATTAATTTAAACTCATGGAATTAATTAATTGAATTAAATAATTAAATAGTTGGATTTTAAATCCAAATCCATTTAATTTTCTAGCTAGGCCTAATTGTAAAAACCCACTAGAAATAATTGAAAATTTTAAAATAAAATTTAATTTATATTATATATTTATATATATATATATATAATATATATAAAAGGTTGGGCAAAGTCATACTCTTTATTTTAAAAGAGTCGGATAATTAATGGAGAATTTTTTTTTTAATTATATGATTAGTTGGTTAATTGAGATTAAATATTATTGATTAACATAATATATATATATTATATAAACATAAGTGGACAAGCCGTAAGATTTTCTCCATTTGGATTGAATCAAAACAAAAATGAGACTCTCCTTTTGTAAAATTGAGACCGCAGTTTTTTTGTTTCTAAGACAAAAGCGAAAAGGTTGGGGAAACCTTTGGAAAAACAGAAGGCTGCATTCCCACGAAAAAGGAAAAAAAAATCAAATCCACCTTTTCCTTTTTTATTTTATTTTAGTATTTAATTTTGTAGATGATAATTAATTGAATAGTTTTTCATCTACAATAATTAATTTTTCAATCAATTGTTGGATTAATTATTATTGCTTCAATTAATTTAAAAGGACGGAATTAATTCCTACTAGCGAAGAGTTTTTTTCGGTGTTCCACAACTAAAAGAATGTGGACTCGATTAGAGGGGATATATTTGGGATCTTTTACGGCCAGAAGTTTCGGTGTTAGCCACATAAACTGGGAATTGATTCCCTGTCTCAATTGTCGCTTGAATGAAAATAAAATTTGCGAGGTATTAAATTATTTTTTCTAATAATCAAAATTTTGTATTATATTACTTGATAATGAAAATGTCAATGGTTAAAATCGCTAAGAAAACCAACGAGAATTAGTATATATTTCATATATTACTTTTTTAATTAATT
>BMAC01000114.1:1313247-1352941 GCA_014905375.1 Phtheirospermum japonicum
TTATTTTGGAATTGTAATTTAAAATTCTCACACTTCCGAGACAATGTTTGTTTCTAATGAGCAGCTATGAGTGGAAAGCATTTTTTATTTGAGGGTGATATAGGAGCAGGCAGGGTGGGTGGCAATTCTTCTTGACCTACTGTTTCTTCATGGTCCCTGTTCAAACAAAAAATTTGTTTCTTATTGATTCAGAAAGGCATATTTATTACAAGGGCAGAAACTTGTGTACACCCACCTAATGGATTACATTCCGTTAGGCAGGGCCCGTATTTTTATTTTTAGTTTTTCCTTTTAGTTTCTTAGGGTTCCTTCTTTAGTTTTTTATTTAATTCAGTTTTTCTTAGTCGTTTTCCAGTTTTGTTATTTTTTTTTTTCTTTTTTGTATATTTTAGGTTTTTAGGATTTCTAGTTTTTTTTAGCTTTTTACTTTTTCTCTCTCCATTTTTTAGCGTTCTTTTAGTAGCTTTTTAGTTTTTTTTTTTTTTTTTTTTTTTTTGCAGCAAAAGTAAAATGGTAATCGAGCTTCTTGAAGGAATTCACTTTGTTGCTTCACTTGAAGCTTTGTCTCTAGGTGCTCAAACCGGGATTCATCCGTGGATAATATATGATATCATCTCTAATGCAGCTGGAAATTCATGGTGATTAACAATTCTAATTGCTCCATTTTCTAAATCTGAATGAGACGACCTTTTTCCTAACATCATAAGGAAACACGTATTTTACATGCTTTTGTTTTACTTTATAAAAAAATAGTAGTACAAACTAAAATGCTACTTGGTTGCACCCTCTATTTGTTTCCTTTTATGGAAATCTTATTATTGTATAGATAGTAATTCTTTTTGAGGAGCATTCTATACTATGTTAATCTAAACATTTGACCCGAATTTGTATAAATTGTAGTTCTTTTCAAAAATTACAAATACCCCTTGATGTTTGTTTCTATTTTACAAATTGCACCCATCAATAGGTGGATTTTGTTAAGAAAAGAAAAACCTAAAGGGAGGTTTGTAATACCAGGAATATTTGTAATTTAAATGATACTTGAGTTTGGAGTGACCGATAATGTAGTGGTGAGTCGATGAAAGAGAAGTTCAGATTTACTTTGTTATTACTTATTAGACAACTAATAAACTAAGAATCATACATCAGCAAACGAAAATGCCCTACTGAACTGTGAATTTAGTCTCATACGAATTGAGATATCAAACATTGGTGTATTTTAGGAAAGGCTATGATTTTATGCGTTTTTTATTATATTATTTGTGCAGATATAATTCATCATAACACATTGAACTTCTTGTAAAGAGGCTTAGGTAGGTTTAGAGTGCAGTGACTCAATTTCGTTCAGGTCTAAATCCTCATAAATCAACTCAACTTTCTTGAGCATTAATCTTAAATTATAAATCACCTTGGTACCTGACCTAATGGTTTAGTGTCTTTTGTCATCTGTTTTATAATTTGCAGGGTTTTCAAAAACTATATTCCTCATTTGTTAAGGGGTAACCAGTCTACTCATCATCTGCTCAGTGCTTTCAATCAAAACTTGGTAAGATATTGAATAATATTAAACATGAGATATTCTGGTATTAATACTACTACAATACCATATTCTTAACCTTTTGAACAAGAATCTCTTGGTTGTATTTTCAATGATGATAATACTTTGCCATCATCCTGATTTTTTTTTCTTGGCTGCTTTCATTTCCCAACTTCAGTTAGTTCTGATTAATTTTCATGTGCATTTTAGGGAGTAGTGTTGGAGATGGCAAAATCACTAATATTTCCACTTCCACTTTTAACTGTTGCTCACCAACAAATCCTTGCAGGTATAGTATGTACATATCTCAAGTTAATGCCCGATGCAATTTAATTTTCTTCTGCTCAGTTTTCTTTTTTCTGTTGATAGGATCTCATGGCGCGAAGGATGATGATGTGGATACGCCTTTGCTTAAAGTAAAACAGTGAATAAATCTGGTTGAGATTCTTTAGGCAGAAACTATGGAGACTTAACTCCAACTGTTAATGTGTGCTGCAGCAGGTCTGGGAAAGGTTATCTGGGGTGAAGATCTTAGAAGCAGACGATGAAAAAACCTACAATCCAGAGGAGCTGGCTAATCAATTATCTACAAAATCCAAAACCGTAAAGCGAATAGGATTTATTGGGTTAGGAGCAATGGGATTTGGCATGGCAACGCATTTACTGAAATCAAATTTCAGTGTTCTCGGTTATGATGTGTGTCAACTCGCTGATCATCCTTAATACAGTCATTGCTGAGAGCAGAGAAACATGCTACATGACTAGATTTTTATATTATTATTATTATTATTATTATTATTTATTATTATTATTATTATTATTATTATTATTATTTGTTTTGTCCAACAACCTTTTTATAAGATGTGTGTTTGTTCAAAAACTCCTTGTTACTTCCTCTGGAGTGCCTATAGTTTTTTATTTCCACTAAATAGTGAATGTACATGCACAATATATTAATAGGAGATTTCCCACAACCAATTTCTTAAATTTAAGGAATATTTAGGAAACAAGTGAAAAATTTACAACGATAAAAAAACACAGTGCAATGGATTTAAGCCAAGAATATGAAAGTTCTGTTGTATATTTATCTCTGCTGTATTCTGTTAATTGTTTTTTCTGATCGTACTGAAATGAAATCATTTGATGTGTACCTGCCAATCTCTGCTTTGCACAAGTTTTGTGTATATTAATTGAAGCAAATGATTCTCAGAACTAATGATAATCTCGTCTTTGGTGGATAGGTATATAAACCTACACTATCAAGATTTGAAAATGAAGGTGGAATTGCAGGGAGCAATCCTGCTGACGTGTCCAAAGGTAATTATTCCACATCACTTAATGAGGGAAACTTCTACAAGCATAAAGTATTGATTTTTCCTGAAAATCGTATTTATCATCATAGTTTCAGCATTTTGTACAATGGCTTTGTTCTCAGTTGAACCATCGGACGGGAACATATATGGAACTAAGGGAGCAAGTTTAATAGTTACCTTTCAGCTATTATACACATGGCAACTAAAATTACTAATGCCCAACATAACATCAGCCAATTTATTTCAAGGAGATTGTAACCTAATGTTACTGCTTCATTTGTTCTCTAAGAGTTTTTTTTATCAGATTGCCCTGCTAAATAGCATGAACCCTTGAGGTTTTCAATTTTCAAATGCCAAGGTGGTGAGTGGATACCATTTCATTTTGAAAAATCGAGAAATAAGAGAGAACAGTGATAAATATTGTTTTCAAGTAGAATGCAAAATCTTGAGAGTGTGAATGTAATTGATTAAAGTTGATTTAATATAAAAGAAAGGTAAACTAATGATTGGTAGTTAGAGTTATGTGAGTGGGAGAATAGTGAAGTTTATAGGAAAATGTGTAATAATGATTGGTGATTGAATGATATTATCATTATTATTATTATTATTATTATTATTTTGAAAAATGGGTTGAAGTGATTGGTGGGAGGAAAAAGTGAAAGAAAATGAATTAGTAAATTTTTTGAAAAGAGTTCAAAAAAAGTGCTCAAAGTAAAAAAAAAAACAAAAAAAAAAAAAACCACCCCTTAAAATGAACTCATATCCAATCACCACCCAAGTTTTTTTAATATGAAAAATGGTTTTGTTATATTATCTAATGAAATTAGGGTAGTCAACGAATTTGAAGACACTCTCCCTTTGATGTTTTGTGAGTAGGAAATTCTACATTTTCTACAAAAAGTCGTTAACATATTATCATTACTTCCAGATGTGGATGTACTGGTTATAATGGTCACTAATGAATATCAAGCTGAAAGTGTTCTATTTGGGGATAATGGTGCTGTGGCAGGTATGACGTTTTGTCCTGCTTGTATAATAAACAATTAGCAAGGACCGACTATTTCATAATGTTGTAGCCTTTCCACCAAAGAATCCTTTTTTACTGTTTCTTGATGTTGTAGCCCTTCCATCTGGAGCATCTCTCATCCTTTCATCAACTGTATCTCCAGCCTTCGTTAGCCAGCTGGAGCGAAGATTGCAGAGTGCGTTTATTCTATTTCTTAAGTTATTAAGTGAAACATATAACGCATCTTTTTGTGAAATGAAAAAGTGTCTGAATTTTGAATTGAATTTTTATTGAAAGATTCAAGGTTCAAACCCTCTTGAGCTACAATGCTCACGGCGCAATATATATATAGGTCTATATTTTGAAGTCTCAAACCTTGGTGGAGAATGTTAAAAGTTTCATACTTTATTATCAATTTGCTCGGAAGCAATTGAAGTGGACAATGCCAAAGAGAGTTTCATACTCTTCTTTCCTTTTTCTTTTCAGATGAACAGAAGAATTTGAAGTTGGTGGATGCTCCCGTCTCTGGTGGTGTTAAGAGAGCTGCCGATGGAACACTTACTGTATGAGTTGATTCTTATTCATATCTTGATTCCAAGGAAAAAGTGAACTTAAACTATGCTGGTGAATGTTTTTTGAATAGAAACTTAAACTATTAATATTTATTACAGATGATGGCATCAGGTGCAGATGAAGCTCTGGAGCATGCTGGTTCAGTTCTTTCAGGTTGAACAAATGTGCTTGATAGAGTGAAGAATATTCCTCATTTATTTATGAAAAATCTCTTATTTTGAGAATAGTGCCGAACTTTTTTTAAAGAAGGGTTGGTGAATTTTGAGAGGGTGAGTGAATGATATGAAAACGTAACGATGAAAGTTGAGTTAAGATAAACAATAGTAAAATAATGATTGAATATGATTGGTGGTTAGAAATATGAGAGTGGGTTAATAGTGAAATTTATGGAAAAATGTGTAAAGTGGGTGAATAGTGGAATATTTCTTGTTCATTCTTTTTTCATTTTGAAAAAAAAAGGTAAAAAAAAATTCATTTTGGAAGCATATCCAGTCACCTCTTAATTGTTGAGTCTGGAATATCATTTTAAAACTGAAAGTATTTTGATTATTTCTATTACAGCATTGAGCGAGAAACTTTATATAATAAATGGAGGTTGTGGCGCTGGCAGGTACAAGCTGGTATCACATTTTCTAGCTCATCTTTGACTAATTTATATAATTTTCTGCCTGTGGATGCATATACACACATTTCACTGACTCCATTATGCATGTCATGTGTAATATTAAGGTACTTTTCAATCACTTTAATTTTTGAGCATATTATGTGCGGTGTTTCATATAATGTTTGTAGTTGTGTGAAAATGATCAATCAACTGCTTGCTGGAGTTCATATTGCATCAGCAGCTGAGGCAATCGCGTTTGGGGCTAGATTGGGTCTTAATACAAGGTTTTTGTTTGATGTCATCACCCATAGCGGGGGAACATCATGGTACGTCTGATGCAATTCAAAAATAAGCAATTCTGGTTTCTCTCAGGAGAATTGTGAAAATGTTCTCTGATTGCTTCATATTTTTAATTTTTTTTTCATACTCATATTTGAGGCATTTCATTTCAAAATTGTATTATGGCAGAAGTAATTGACCAATTGAAATAATATGCAAGTATTTTATCTGATGCAGGATGTTTGAGAATCGTGGTCCGCACATGATAGAGAATGATTATACACCATTATCTGCACTTGATATATTTGTTAAGGATTTGGTAATTTTCATATGTACCAAAGCAATGTCGTATATTTTTTTCTCTGAAAAGTTTCTACTTACGAGTTATTTACAGTTCAACAGGCAAAAGTTTACACGGTCACAATTCTTTTTACAGGGCATTGTTTCTCGTGAGTCCGTCTCTCGCAGGGTTCCACTTCATGTGTCAAATGTTGCACATCAACTATTCTTATCAGGTGTGTAGAGCGAGCTCATTTTTAGTTCCATACATCTTTTGCATTATCATCTGAATAATGAACAAGTTCTAGTTGCATGTTACTTATAAGACTTATTCGGTACTGTTAACTTATTGTCCAATAATTAGTGGCAAAAACTATAAAAAAAAATTAAAAAATATTAAACATTTATATTGACTGATTAATACTAAAGACATGAGAAAAAGGCCTTGAATTCAACTCGGAAATTGTGGTGAAAAAATAAAAAAACTAAGAAAAACATAAAAACCCTAAAAAATTAAATAAATAAACCCGCCCAAAACATTGTAAAACCCTAAGAAAAACTAAACTACATAAAAAACTAAAATTTGGTCCCTGCCTGATGGAATGTACTCCGTTAGGCGGGTTCACACAAGTTTTTTCATGAACTTTGAAAGTTTTGAAGGGCTTCAATAACTTGAATGAACGTCAATGTCAGTAATTATGCTGGAACATTTTTACTAACATATGTGCAGAAAGATAATTCAACAAGGATGTTTGCCTGTGAGTTGAAATAACTCCCAGATCGCGACCTTAGGCCAAAAGATATATTACTAGAAACGATTACAGATCATGGAACAAGGGTTCTAGTAACATTACAAAAATTATAAAAAGGAAATTGCTCCTAAAAATCTTCTCGTTCAATTCAGTATGAACTCGAAGAACAAATGAAAAGGAGCAATTGTACTGCTGTAAGGTTTCTATTTTTCTCTTGCTTGTCGTACAACATCTTCAAATGAGAATGCCAAGTACTTATAGCTCAACTTCCTTGAAGAAGTCCTTGTTCCACATAACAAGGTCTTGATAATTATCTCTTAAGATATTTAAGAGATAAAGACTCCTTTATCTACTAACATTCTAACAAAACTAGAGTCCAGATAGACAAATATTCTTAAAAACAAATAACTAAATTAATAGGACTAAAAATCCTCGTGGACGATAATCCTATCAATCTCCCCCTTTTGCCTGTATGGACAAAAGCCAGCGAACCTCTCCCCCTGGACAAGCACCAAGGAAGACTCCCCCCTGAATTGCTGCGTTAGCAAAAATAACAGTAACACTAGTACTGACATAGTACTGACAAAGTCTGAGCTAAAATCAGTCCAACATAAATCATTGTCTCAACAAAACATAAAAATGTTCAGAATCAAAATGTTGTCAACTGTGCGCCGTTGTCAACTTTGCGCCGTTCGAGTCCTCCGTGATCGGCGAGGGATCAGCATGGTATCATTCACATCTTCCTGAGCAGCATCCACTTCTTGAGCAGCATCTACTCTCTGCTTTCCTTTGTCTACAGCAGCAGTAGTACCATCACCATCAGCAATAGCACTCGCAGTGGCCTCTCCAACCTCCCCAGAAATCCTCTCTCCCCCTTTTTATCCAGACTGCAAAATGAGCGTTTTGGAGAAGAAATCTCGCAATCTTTCCAGCCCAGCAAGATGGGCCCAAGCTCCAGCAATCGATCAAGCGCAACTGAACCTGCAAATCAGACACAGGAATAGGGACAGAGAGACAAGTGTTAGTCCCTGTGTTAGTAACACTGGAACCAAAATTTGGAGAAACAGTGGTGGTGTCCACATTCTCGTCATCAGAGAACTCCAACGGCAGGTCAACAATACGATGCGTCCCCTCAAAGTGCTTGTGGCTCAGTCCGAATAAACCAGGCTCACTGCTGAAGTGCTCATCATTGTACTTTTGGAGACCTTGATCAGCAAGGATCGAATAGATGAGCGAGGGAAAGGGCAGACCATCTTTAGTAGCTGTGGTGTCGGCAAACTTCGTCACACAGTCGAAAACGGTTTGGTCAAAATTAAACCGCATCCCTTTTCCAATCTGGAATAGGGCTTTTCCTTGTGAGCGCGTGACTGTGGTTGTGTTGGTCGTCGAAACCCAATTGCACACAGCTACTTTGTGGAGAACCGAGTAGAGAGATGTGAGGTGTGAGTTGAGAAATCTCTTCAACCACTTCGTCATTTGGCCACCAGTTAAAAACTTGGCCACTTCATCAAAGTCATCAACAGAAGCCCCCTCTTCCTCATCTTCAGTCCGAAGAACCTATTAATCACTGAAGGAGGGAAAGAATAGATTTTCTCATGCTCAAAAACCTTACCATACTTCTCAGACAGCTAATTAGAGACCGAGGGAAGCATGTTGGCATAGAACTCAAGTACTGGCTCCCTCAGATATGGTACTGCAGTTGTCACAGTCGAAGTTAACCCCTTTCTGCTCAGAAATTTGTTCAAATTCTTCTTCTCAAACAGTCCATAATCAACTCTCCTCTCCTCAATCAACACCCTGTTGTGCAATCCACTATACCTCTCCTTGGCCTCCACTCGTATAAAATCGGGGGGCTGCCCACGTCCAATTCTTCATCGTCAGAGTCATCTCCCAGGTCAAAGCTTTTTGATTCATCCTCTTCTGTGTCGTTGTCAGCTGGATCCACCTGTCTAACCTCAAAATTAGTATCGTCGGAGTTGTAAGATGCAGTTGGGCTAGAAGAGAAGACTTCTTGCGCAGCAGTCTCAATTGCAGGAGATGAATGTGCAGCTTCAGGAGAAATGTCAGGCAGGGGTGTGCCAACATCCTCAGTCACATCAGGCTCACCAACAGAAACAGTTCTTTCAGAAGACTGACCAGAGTCTGATAACGGTTGGTCAGGTGAGTGGCTTTCATTAATAGCAGCTGGAGGCACAGAACTTGAAGCACCCTGCATAGGGATAGACTTACCCAATTTCAATAGGAAAGATGCCAAAGGTGCATCCTTATCGGCCAGAATATCCTCCTCATCAACCTCCATTGAATCTGAATCTGGTGCCACCATGTTTTGAGGAGTGAGACGCTTCCTCTTAGCGCGAAACTTGCGCACCATTTCAACTTCGGAATCAGGGAAAAAAGGAGTGACAAGTATCTCCTTCTCAGCAACCAGCTGTCACGCCTCAATTTCGAAAAATATAAACTTTAATTTTTTTCATAAACAAAACTTCCAAAAATAAGGGCATGAGTTTTCGATAAATCATAGTCACAATAAAAATTGAGCGGAAGCGTGAATAAAACTTAAATATTTATTTAAAAGTAGGAGATTCACTTAATGAATCAAAATAGCAATACTTGATGGTTCACGAACTCTTAAACGGAAACACAAATTTCAAACTTTATTTTAAAGTTGACATAAAATAAAGATACCGAACAATAGATAGATAATAAATTAACATCACAAATGGCATCTTCTTCTTCACATCCACCGCCTCGTACCACATCAAACTCCTCAACCTGAAAAGTTTGATAAAAATGGGTGTGAGCTTTCAACTCGCTCCGTGGGGATTCGTTTGTCAATATTAAACACTAATCATACAAACCATAAATGAATAGCTACAACACACTGTTAGTCGTTCATAGATGTTGGTCAACCATAGTTTTAGCTCGAAAGCTACTGTTGTTTTAGCTCGAAAGCTACTATGGAATGTTGCATTGAGACATAAATAATTCATATAATCGCATTTAACATAGACAAACATAGAAATGTTCGTAAATGTTAAAAAGAAATCATATAAACCATAAATGAATGGCTACAACACACTTTCTGTTGTTTTAGCTCGAAAGCTACTATGGAATGTTGCATTGAGACATAGATAATTCATATAATTGCATTTAATATAGACAAACATATAGTTTTGAAAAAGTTTAGAATCACCCACCTTTGAATGTTGTTTTGTGAAAATGCGAATGTAGATGCTCGTGCTTGAAAATTCTAGTTTTGAGAACCCTCGTTTCCTACATTGGAAATAATAACTTAACTTAGTACTTGGCTTTGAGAAATGAATTTGGACTAATTGAAAATATACAATATCATAGCTATGAATTGATGGAAATATAAATAAGAAGGTCGATAGGGTTGTTTTTGTAAAGTTCATGAAGTTTGAGGATGGAAATAAAATAATATGAAAGTTCTTTGGGCTGGAATGGAGTTTCTTGTAAGTATGGGGGCTGGATTTGGGGGTTTGGTTAAATTAGGGGCTCAATCGAATAAGATCAAAGGTTCTGGGGTCAATTGGACTTGAATTTTTAAATAATATCATTTTTAAAAATGATATTATTAAATTTGGGCTTTAGTTTTAAAAATATATAAATTGAAAATAATGTAATTGAATTTTGGGTAATAAACTTATTGGACTTGTTTTATTAGAATATAAAATATTCAAAAAAAATTGGGCTTAACATAATAAGGAGATAAAAAACTTGGGCGTTACAATCCTACCCTATTAAAAAATATTTCGTCCTCGAAATTCAAAATAGTTCTTCGCACATAGCATCTATAGTTCGACTAAAACAAAATACTCCCTCCGTCCCAAAATGATATCCTGCGGTTAATTTCACACAGATTAAGAAATGAGTAGTTTATATAGTTAAGTTATTAATTTAGTTAGTGTTTTCTAATTATGCCCTTTTTGAATTTATTATTATGAATTAATGCTTATAGAAATCAGTGTTGGAATTAGTATATTTGTTATTGGAAAAGTAAGATTTTGCATTGTAATCATCAATTTTCAATTTATCATGTAGAATATTAGTATTTCAAAAATATTAATTAAGGGTACGTGGAAATGAAAATTTAATGATATGTTAAATATAGTAACTTGACTATGTTTGTGGGACGGACGAAAATGGAATACTGGACTATCTTTATGGGACGGAGGGAGTAGTTTTCATGGAATAGAGCATGCATTGAATGTTTGATTTGTAAAATGCCATAAACGTGTGATTTGTGAAATGTCATAATAATCATGTCTATAGAAATCCCTTCGCATAGCATAGCATAGCATAATATTTGCAATAGTAATGGCTTTTGTATTTGCTATTGAAAACATGCAATAGACTTATAAAATTTTGAAAATTTTAAAAAAAGATAAAATAGCATAACATTTGTAATAGTAATGACTTTTGTATTTGCTATTGAAAACATGCAATAGCAGAAATTCCTTCGCATAGCATAGCATAACATTTGCAATAGTAATTTCTTTTGTATTTGGCATTGAGAACATGCGATAGACTTAGAAAATTGAAAACTTAGAGAGTTAGTTTTTGGTGTGATGGCATTGGCACCGACATTTAATCAACAAAGCCAATGAACTGACAATTCTTAACTCGGCGAATGACAAGGTCATTTGTGTTTGAGGATATTTGTGTCCGGGAGAAAGAGAATCTCCACTTAATCAGCATACTACCAATCCATGAATAGAATTTTTTGATTTCAGCGCATTGGCAAAAAAAAAAAAATAGTCATTCATGAATGAATGGATGGGACATCCTTCAAACTTTTTAATTCAGAAATTATGAGCACACCGAGAGAAAACGTGTTTCTGCAAAAGTCAGCCCACAATTGTTTATTTCGATACTTTCAGCCCCTTTTGACATCACACTCGAACCGCCAATATTCCTGCATGTGTGAGTTGTGCAAGACCTATTATGTGTTATGAAAAAAAATAAAAAATGCATGTTGAAAACAGTATGCTGCAGCTGATGTTACTAGAAGTGCTGCAACATTTCCGGTAACAAAAATCAAATAGCACATAGGCCGAGGGACTTCCTTAATCTGGAAAATCTCTAGTAGTCTAATGCTTTGGTGAATATGTCAGCAAGTTGATGTTCAGTTCCAATATTCTCAATACTCACAACATTTCTCTCAACCAAATCTCGAATGAAATGATGCCTGATGTCTATGTGTTTTGTTCGAGAGTGTTGTACAGGATTCCTCGAGATGTCTATTGCACTTGAATTATCACACAAAATAGTAAGGACTTGACTTTGTAACCCATACTCCTCTATCATCTGTTTCATCCAGAGCAGTTGGGAACAAGCACTTCCTGCAGCCACATATTCAGCTTCGGCATTTGATAATGACACGCAATTCTGCTTCTTGCTGTACCAAGAGACCAGATTGTTTCCAAAAAGAAACACCCACCTGTTGTACTCTTCCTATCATCAACATCACCTGCCCAATCAGAATCAGTATATCCAACAAAATTAGAGTTAGTGTCCTTTGTATACCAGATTCCTAGATTGCAAGTTTCAGCTGCATATCTAATTATGCGTTTAAGTGCCTTTAGGTGAGTTTCTTTTGGATTAGACTAATATCGAGCACACAAACAGATGCTATACATGATATCTGGACGACTGACAGTCAAATACAGAAGACTGCCAATCATGCTCCTGTACACAGTGTGATCAACACTTTCACTAAAATCGTCTTTTGACAGTTTTTAACTCGATCCCATGGGGGTCTTCATGTGCTTGGCACTGTCAAGTCCAAAGCGTTTCACAAGATTCTTTGCATACTTAGCCTGGAACAAGAAAATCCCATTTTTAAACTGTTTAATCTGTAAACCCAAAAAGAATGATAACTCACCTTCCATGCTCATCTCGAAGGTGGTACATGCTTGTCACAAAGTTGTTGAGTAGCTCATCACAGTTTGAACAAAAAGAATGATAACTCACCTTCCATGCTCATCTCGAAGGTGGTAGATATGCTTGTCACAAAGTTTTTGAGTAGCTTATCACAGTTTGAACCAAACACAATGTTATCAACATAGATTTGAGCAATTTTCAAAATGAACAGAGTTTTATCTACTTCACCACGTTTAAAATTCATTTGAAAAAGATGTTGAGTGAGCCTCTCATACCAGGCCCTAGGGGCTTGTTTTAGTCCATAGAGGGCCCTTTTTAGTTTGAAAACATAGTGTGGTTTTTGAGGATCTTCAAAACCCTTTGGTTGCTCAACATATGCTTCTTTGTTTAAAACACAATTTAAGAAGACACTTTTTATATCCATTTGGTGAAGTGTGATGTTCAGGTGACAAGCAATTGCAAGCAATAATCTAATTGACTCAATTCTAGCTACATGAGCAAAAGTTTCACAAGTCTATACCTTCAACCTGAGTATAACCTTGGGCCACAAGTCTGGCTTTGTTTCTTACTATATTTCCCACTTCATCAGTCTTGTTTCTGAAGATCCACTTTGTTCCAATGACGTTTCCACCATTTGGTCGTGGTACCAAGTCCCATACGTCATTTTTGGCAAATTGGTCCTACTCTTCTTTCATGACATTTATCCAGTATTCATCTTTAAGAGCTTCCTCCACTTTTTTGGGCTCTATGGTGGACACAAAATAAGAATAATTAGTTAGAGAACAACATAATGCCATACATACCAGTTTTACCATTTCCTTAAAGTTAATCTGTTTCTTTCGTGTGCTTCTCTCGTTCAATGATCCAATGACTTGGGATGTAGGATGATTCTTCTGTATCCTGGAAGGTATATCTCTGTCCAGAGGTGCAGAGATTACTTCATCTGACTGGTCTTCTTCATATTCAGAGGTTTCACCATCAGTGCCTGTAGGCACCTGCAATGTTGGTTCAAGTGTTGCGGCACTTTCACTAACACTTGGTGCAGTTTCAGTTATTTCCCTTGGAGTGAGTAGGGGAGACGACTGTGGACTTTGAATCAGATCAACCACATTATCCTCAGCAGAATTACCAGAGATGGCTGCTAATTAATCGAACCTGACATTCACAGACTCAAGCATAGTACGAGTTCTTAGATTAAACACCCTATAGGCGTGGTTATTTACTGAATATCCCAGAAAGACACACTTGTCACTTTTAGAATCAAAATTAGTTAAGTGAGATCTGTCATTCAATACATAGCATACACAACCGAAAACATGAAAATAGTTCAGGTTAGGTTTATTTCCAACAAGAAGCTCGTAAGATGTTTTGTTAGTCCCTACCCTAAAATATACTCGGTTAGAGATGTGACATGCTGTGTTAAGAGCTTCTGCCCAAAACTTTTTTGCCAGATTTTTTGAAATTAACATGGTTCGAGCCATTTCTTGAAATGACCGATTTTTACGCTCAGCTATTCCGTTTTGTTGAGGCATAATTGGTGAGCAGAACTCATGAGAAATTCTGTATTTGTCACAAAACTTTTGTAAAAATGAGTTCTCAAACTCTTCACCATGATCGGTCCTAATTCTGCCAATTTGCAAGGAAAATTTGTTACTGACACGTTTGGACAGTTTTCGAAAACTTTCAAAGGTTGGAACTCAATCTAGGTGAATCTAGAGTAATCATCAATAATAACAAATGAGTATTTCTTACCACCCATACTTTCTACCTCGATAGGACCCATAAGATCCATGTGAAGCAGTTTCAGGCACCGAGTGGTGTTGAAGTGTTGGGTTACTGGATGAGACACTCTGGTTTGTTTCCCTTTTGACAATCACAACATACGGATGGTTTGTTGATGACCAGCTTGGGAATTCCTCTCACAGCTTCTGACTTGACAAGTTTGCTCATCATTTTGTAGTTGACATGTCCCATCTTTTAATGCCACAATTTGAACTCAGATGATTGTGCACTTTGACACCAGATCCTGCTGTTTACTTTGTAGCAGTTGTTTGTGGTTCGAGTTCCGGTGAGAATGCATCGTTCGGAGTTTTCAAAGACTTCACAGGTGTCTCGATTGAACTTTACATGAAGATCATCATCGCAAAGTTGACTGATGCTTATGAGGTTGGCAGCTAGGCCTTTGTCCAGTAACACATTCTGAAGTTTAGGTAACCCTTCAACATTCAGAGTTCCTTTTCCTATAATCTGGCCATGAGCACCACCACCATATTGAACTTTGACTCCTTTGTGCTGAACAACATTTGTCAAATGTTCAGCCGATCCTGTCATGTGTCTGGAGCTCCCGCTGTCAAAGTATTACGAGTCTTCAACTCCTGACTTCAGGGAGATGTAAATCATGTTGCAATGGGTGACTTCTTTCCTTACCAACACCATTCTGTTTTTGCGAGTGGTGTTAGTCCTGATGTTGGGATATTTCTTCATTGGCATTGGTTTACCGGGGAATGATGCTCTTTCTGACTTGAGTTTCTTACAGAATGGTCTGATGTGACTCGGTTTTGAGCAGTGATGACAGATGTAGGTACGCTTCCTTCGCTTGATTTTGTCCACAGAGACAGATCCTTCGGAGGATTTGTCACCTTCTTTGACAAAGACTGGAGCTTCAAATCCTATCCCATGTCTGACCATGGTTCCAATAGACAGGATTTCATCAAGTTTAGTTGAATCAGTGTTGAGTTTCTTGAGTGTCATCATAGCTGCTGAGAGTTCCCCCTGGTTCTATCGAGTTCTTCTTCTCGTTTGGTCAAAAGAGCTTCTAGACGCAACACTACAGATTGTTGTTCTTTGTCGGCTCGTGTCAGTCTCTCATTTTCTTTAGAGAGAATTTGACCTTCTGGAGAAGTTTGCACCAATTTTCATACAGCTCTTCATACGCCGTAGCAAAATCTTCATTCTCATCACTTTCAGTTGTGGTGACTGAGTTGAAACACATAATGTTATCCATATTGTCAGTGTCATCCCAGACAACACAGGCGTTCATGGCGGCAACCACCTTGGTTTCTTTTGATTCCTCGTCATCTTCTCCATCACTCATGGCGATAAAATTCTTCTTCCTTAGGGTATTGGCACACTCATACTTATAGTGTCCAAATCCTCTGCACTCATGACACTGAACATTGTCCAAGTCCTTGGTGCTGTTTTGATTCCTGGGTTTAGATTTCGCACTCATAGGAGTTAAGTCTCTTCTTTGGAACCTGTTGGAAGACTGTCCCATGGGTTGAGGAGTACTGGGCTCGGATGTAGATTTAAGGTGCCTGTTCAAGGGTTTCCTTGAGATGTTCTTTTTTTTTCAGGAAATCACCGAATTTTCTGGTGATGAGAGCAATGCCATTCGCATCTTCAGAATCCGGGGCAGAAATGAGGGCAATGCTCTTCCCTTTTGATTGCTTGATTTTTAATTCCATCTCATAAGCCTTTAGGGAGCCAACAAGTTCATCAAAACTCATGACAGAGGTGACTTTGGCTTCTTCAATAGCCGTGATCTTCACGTTGAATTTTTCCGTCACTGATCGCAGGAATTTGCTAACAAGCCTTTCATTTGAGATAGGGGATCCCAGAGATTGACATTCATTTGAAATATCAAGAAGCTTTGCACTGTAGCTAACAATGGTTTCAATTTCCTCCATTTTCATTTCTTTAAATTGTGTTGCCAGCATTCTTAATTTGGTTCTTTGGACTCCTCTGGATCCTTCTCAAAAAAGCTGTAGTGATTCCCATGCTTCTTTGGCTGTTTGTATGTTGGAGATGATTTTGAATAAGGACACATCCACAAAGCTGTAGATGGCATTGAAGGCTTTGTTGTTGGCATTTGAAGTAGCAAGTTCTTATGCAGTCCAATCAATTTCATTTTTCAAAATGATGTCACCGTCCGAATCATCTCTCTTGGGAGCCTCCTATCCAGTTAGAATTGCACGCCAGGATCTCTCGTCCATTGTTTTTATGTAGGCTCGCATCCTGACTTTCCAAATTACGTAGTTTGTTCCATCCAACACAGGAGGTCGGATTGCAGCGTTCATTACATTATCCATTGTTGTCCTTCAAAGTCCGCAGGATTCTCACTTAGTAGAGTCAAGTGATCGCTCTGATACCAATTGAAAATTTTGAAGGGTTTCAATAACTTGAATGAACGTCAATGTCAGTAATTATGCTGGAACATTAGTACTAACATAAGTACAGAAAGATAAATCAACAAGGATGTTTGCCTGGAATCATTTTATGGGAATACAATTGAATGAAAAACGATGAAAATCCTCCGGATAGGAAGTTTTTTGTGTTTATGTAGAACTACAAAGTAAGAAACATTCTAATTGAATTAGATTAATATCGCTAGTGATTTGAAATAACTCACAGATCGCGACCTTAGGCCAAAAGATATATTACTAGAAACGATTACAGATCATGGAACAAAGGTTCTAGTAACATTAAAAAATTATAAAAATGAAATTGCTCCTAAAAATCTTCTCGTTCAATTCAGTATGAACTCGAAGAACAAATGTGAAAAGGAGCAATTGTACTGCTGTAAGGTTTCTGTTTTTCTCTTGCTTGTCGTACAACATCGTCAAAGAATGCCAAGTACTTATAGCTCAACTTCCTTGAAGGAGTCCTTGTTCCACATAACAATATTTAAAAGATAAGGACTCATTTATCTACTAACATTCTAACCAACTAGAGTACAGATAGGCAAATATTGTTAAAAACAAATAACTAAATTAATAGGATTAAAAATCCTCGTGGACGATAATCCTATCAAACTTAATACAACTCCGAAATTTTTAATGGTGCAGGTTCAGCTGCTGGATGGGGCCGAATAGATGATTCTGCTGTAGTAAAGGTTTTGAGCTTCTGATGAAATTAAAACCTTATTTATCGTGGATTTTTCAAGTTCCGTATTTGAAAAAATTTAGTTGATCTTAATTTATTGGCCGAGCAAGTGGCTTTAACCAATTAATTACCTTTATCGATCATATTTCTAAACTGCCAGAATCTACAGGTTTATGAGTCACTTACAGGAGTCAAAGTCGAAGGGAAGGCCCATGCTTTAAATAAAGAATCTGTTCTTGGCTCTCTTCCACCGGAGTGGCCAACAGATCCTATCGAGGATATAATTAACCTTACCCAGAAAATTTCAAAGACTTTGGTTGTTTTGGATGACGATCCAACTGGAACTCAAACAGTTCATGGCATTTACGTATTGACAGAATGGTGAGTCAACTAGCTGACTTAATTGGGCATTCTTACGTGTAAATAGACGGTGAAAACATATTCTTTAACTTGATTTATAAGTTAATCAAATAAAGAGAACAAGGAAAAAAAATAACATTTTTTTTTTGAAAAATGAAAATAAAATATGGTCAGTCACTTTTGGCTTTAATTTCAGGACTATTGAGTCACTTGTTGAACTGTTCAGTCAAAAGCCCAAATGCTTTTTCATTTTGACAAATTCACGGTCAGTAAGTTCAGAGAAGGTAAAATGGTTTAACTATTATAACGTTTTCTTGTTAAGAGACGGACCAATTTTAGTTATTTAGTACAACTTTCTTGGTACAGGCTGGAGCACTAATAACAGAAATCTGCAGCAACTTGTCTGCTGCTGCAAAAATAGTGGGCAACACCGACTATACTGTGGTTCTGAGGGGGGATTCAACGTTGCGAGGTCATTTCCCAGAGGCAAGGACATTATGATCATACAACATCCCATGTACTTTGGATCTTTATATCTTGAGATTCTTGATGGCTTTGCTTTTGGATATCTAATAGGAAGCAGATGCAGCTATTTCTGTAATTGGTGAAGTGGATGCGTGGATAATTTGCCCCTTCTTTCTACAAGGTGGCCGCTACACTATTGGAGATGTACACTATGTTGCAGACTCAGATAGGTCATTATTCTTTGACAAAAACTTGTGTAGTTTTTCATTTAGTTTGTTAGGGTTTTTTTTTAGTTTTTTATGTAGTCTAGTTTTCTAGTGTTTTCCAGTTTTTTAAGTTTATTTCTTTCTTTATTTTTTACGGGTTTTTAGGATTTTTAGTTTTTTCCCCCTTCATTTTTTATGGTTCTTTTTTCAGTTTTTTAGTTAGTTTATTTTGGAATTTTTTTAATTTCTTAATTTTTTATTTATTTTTAATTCTGTTTGCAGGATCATCCCTGCAGGCGAAACAGAGTTTGCTAAAGATGCTTCTTTTGGTTATAAATCTTCTAATCTGCGGGAGGTTAGTAATTCTATAATATTTATGAGATAAATAACAAACTACAAGTTTATTAATGCACTTTGTAATGTTATTATTATTATTATTATTATTATTATTATTATTATTATTATTATTATTATTATTATTATTATTATTATTATTATTATTTGTTTTGAGATTTCAGTGGGTGGAGGAGAAAACTGGAGGTCGCATACCAGCAAGCAGTGTTGCTTCTATTTCTATTCAACTACTAAGGAAGGGTGGACCCAGAGCTGTTTGTGAACGTCTCTGTAGTTTGGAAAAGGTTAATTCTTTAGAGGACAACTAAGAGTTTAATAGTCAAACAGTAATGCTTTTAGTCCTCATTTTGTTTATCATGTGAATTCAATCTTTTTTACTATTCTGATCATTTGTTCCCGAGTTTGAATTCATGGGAGGAAGAAGTCCTGGTTTTACAGACATATAGAAGAATAAATCTTATTGTTATAAATCCGTTATATTGTAGCTATAAAGTTCCTAAATTTTATTATCAGAACCTTGCAGAAGCTCTTGAGGTAAACATATGCCTAAAGTCAAGATAACAACCTTGACCAAGCAAAATGTGGACGGATCATTTGTGGAGCATGTGATTTTTTGTTGGAAAAGTATATATATTTGTTAAATATATAATTTTCTCACACAAATTTACTCACTTTTCTCTATCTCTTACACTTCCCATTACCAAACTATACTTTCTATTTCTCTCTCCCCACATTCATACAAAGAATTTTGGTGATTTCTTTAATTTATCACAAATTTTATTGATTTTCCCCTAATCTTGATAACAATTGGTATAAAATGTGATTTGGTTCACATATTCAACTCTATTCAATTTTCGTACGATGTAGTTTACACTATTATTTCCAAATAAAATAAAATAAAATAAATTTTTAAAAAATTAAAAAATAAATAAATAATCACAAACAATTCAAACTGCCTTATGCCCCACCACTTGCATTCTGAGGCTTATGTTGCTGACTGGAACAGGGGTCTACATGCATAGTTAATGCTGCTAGTGAAAGAGACATGGCTGTATTTGCCGCAGGAATGATTCAGGTATATATTTTTGCTTCTTTTGTGCTGGCCTTAATATTCACTGCAGCTATATTTGCAAATACACATGAAAAGCTACATATATCATTAGCCTGCATCTCTGTTTTAGGCTGAACTGAAGGGCAAGACCTTCTTATGCCGCACTGCAGCTAGTTTTGTCTCGACTCGGGTTGGAATCATTCCAAAAGCTCCACTTTTACCCACTGATCTCGCGTTATCCACAGAGAGGGCCGGTGGACTTATAGTTGTTGGTTCCTACGTTCCAAAAACAACAAAACAGGTTGAAGAGTTACTGCTACAAAGAGGTCATGATTTGAAATTGATTGAGGTATTGTCAGGTTTTTATTGCTTATTAATACAAACAATATAAAAAGAATGAGGAGTGGATCAACGTAAAAAAGTTTGTACTCTATATTTGCAACAGGTGTCTGTTGATAGAATTGCAATGAGATCCATAGAAGAAAGAGAGGAAGAGATCAATCAAACAGCTGAGATTGCTGATGTGTACCTACGTAGTGGGAAAGACACTCTTGTGCTGACTAGTCGACAACTTGTTGTAGGAAAAAGTTAGTCCTTATCATCAGAGTTTTATCATATTATCTTCTCCAAGTCCGAGGCACCGGATGAATGTCTTTATTTTTATTTTTTTTCTTTTCGATGTTCATTCATTTGCAAGAGAAAATACTTCTATGACAAAAACTTGTGTGCACCCGCCTAACGGAATGCATTGCGTAAGGCAGGGCCCAAATTTTAGCTTCTTAGTTTTTCCTTTCAGCTTTCTATGGTTCCATTTTTAGTTTTCTTTGGGTTTTCCAGTTTTTTAGTGGGTTATTATATTATTTTTATTTGTAGGGGTTTTGTGGTTATTTAGGATTTTTAGATTTTTTAGGCTTTTTGCTATTTTTTTTAAGGGTTTTCTACTTGTTGGTATTTTTTTAATTTTTAATTTTAGTTTTAGGGGATTGCCTAACCGCGTGACAGGACTGTGCCTCTTTTTCTATTATGTTGGTTTCATGTTTAGATGCTGCTAATACTTGTGTCTTGTTTGAAATAGCTGCTTCTGAAAGTTTAGAGATCAATTGCAAAGTAAGCTCTGCAATTGTTGAAATAGTGCGCAGGACAACTACAAGACCGCGTTATATCCTTGCAAAGGTAGTTCTTTCGATAACTCGGCGTGTGAAGTTGTGTGTATCATTCCACATTCCTTAAACTTGATACAAAGATTCTCATTCTTCATTATTACACTTAATCTGATGCTTATGGTAAATCAGTAGGCTTTTAAATTTTTGATTTTGGAAATTCAGTTTTAAATCAAAATTAAAGAAATAGAGAAAGAGAATAATCATATTTTTCAGCTTTTAGTTCAAAATCAAAATCAATATTTCAATTATCAATTATTGATTCAAATTTGAATTTAAACATATAGAGGACAGATTTTTCAGCTTCTTTGTTTTACTCATTTTGCCTGAGTACAGCGTGAAAAGCGTGAGCAATTGCCCCAAAATGCGTGCCACGCCAGCATTTAGCGTAAGCTATTTGGGAAAAACGCGAAAAAAAATATGCTACGTCGCGATTAAGAGAAAACAAATGCTATTTAAAACTCTGTTTTACCATATTGGTGTTAGGTTCTATAGCCTTTATATGGTGAGAGAAAAATGGTACTCAATATTGTTCGCTTATAAAAAATAACATTTTCTATATAGGGTGGAATTACCTCTTCAGACCTCGCAACAAAAGCTCTAGAAGCAAAACGAGCCAAAGTATTAGGCCAAGCTCTGGCTGGGGTACCCTTATGGCAACTGGGTCCCGAAAGCAGACATCCAGGCATCCCCTACATTGTTTTTCCCGGTAATATGAGAGATTGGTGATCCTATGACAAGGGCAAACCTTTTGTACACGGCCTAACGGAGTAGATTTCGTTGGGCAGGGCCCAAATTTAGTTTCTTAGTTTTTCTTTTTTGTTAGTTGTTTTTTGAGTTTTTTATTTAATTTAGTTTTTCTAGGGTTTTCTTTTTTTTTTCTTCTGCATTTTTTAAACTTTTTAATTATTTTAAAATTTAGTTTTAGCTTTTAGGGGACCTGCCTAACGGTTAGGTTGCCTGACAGGATTGTGCCTCTGACAAGTTCATGTTGTATGTTGAATAAATCACCATTATCCTAATATATATTAAACACTCAGGAAATGTTGGTGACAGTAAAGCTGTTGCTGAAGTAGTAAAACATTGGACGCGTCCAAGCAGGCTTTCAACAAAGGAACTTCTTCTTGTATGATCTCTTCATCCATTTTGTAGTTACACTTTTTTTTTTTTTTTCTTTCTTTCTTCCTCTCTTTTTTTTTTTTAAAGTTTTTCTGTCGGACACTGACATTCTTTTTCGTATAAAAGAATGCAGAAAATGGTGGATATGCTGTTGGAGCCTTTAACGTCTATAATCTGGAAGGAATTGAGGCAGTTGTTGCTGCAGCCGAGGAACAAAGGAGCCCAGCTATTTTGCAGGTTTAATTTATATTGGCTATTTGTCTTTATCGTTAGTCACTGTTTCAATGTTTTGAAACATCATGTTTCCACCAGTTTTTGTACGAAGTTCTTCAATAATGCCATTTTTATAGATTGAAATTGACATTTTCCACCAAGATTTATTGTTGAAAAAAAATATATATATCGAAACAAATAATTTGTTGGAACTACCAATTGTCCTAGTGACTGCAAATTCAAATTCTTTTCTAATGAGAATGTTTGTTTCATATTTATTCCCTTTAAACTGAAAAATTAGGTTGGCAATAATATGGTTTGCGTTTTATGTTTCCAGATCCATCCTAGTGCCTTGAAACAAGGAGGAGTTCCATTGGTAGCCTGCTGTATATCTGCTGCAGAACAAGCATGTGTGAGTGCCATCCAACAATTTAGAAGATCATTATGAAAAAAAAAAAAATCTAAACTAAATGGATGGCATAAAAGCTGAGAAATGCTGATATCTTCTTTTTTTAATTAAAAAAAATGTTTCTTGGAAGGAGAGACTTTCTTTTGGACTTAGTACAGTCCTTTCAAAATTGGAAATAATAATATTTTGTTTTAATTTGTAATATTATAGTTGCAATGCTTTTTGGTTCCAAAGTAATTCCTTGGTTCCCAATATATTATTAGTAGAATAGACCACTCCACAGCCACCTCTTCGTGAATAATTATTTCAAAGACAAATATTTCGTGTAGACAAAAATTTAGATTATCGATGCTAATTTTGTAGTTGGAGTTTTCGAGTGCGTAAAGTTGATAATTTTCTACTCCAGGTTCCTATTACAGTCCACTTTGACCATGGAAGTTCGAAGCAAGAATTGCTAGAGATTCTGGAATTGGTAAGCAAGCTCCCTTATTGCTGGAAATAGGCAGGGCCCAAATTTAGTTTTTTTACTTTTTATTTTTAGTTTTCTAGGGTTTTTTTTAGGGTTCTTTTTTTTAGTTTTTTAGTTAGTTTAGTTTTTTTTAGGGTTCTCCAACGTTTTGGTATTTTCTTTTAATTTTTTTTTTAAAAATATTTAGTTTTAGGGAAGTGCCTAATGGTTAGGCTCCCTGACACGAGTGTGCCTCAAAATACCATTGGCCAGAAATATCGGAAGTACATATAAGTATATGCTACTCTTTTGGGATAGTGCCTCAATGTGGTTACATGCATCTGATATGTTATTTTCTGTGTTGAATTCCAATGATGGCAGGGATTTGACTCTATTATGGTTGATGGCTCACATCTATCCTTCAAGGAAAATATTTCGCATACAAAGTACATTTCAGTCTTAGCACACGCTAAACAATTAATGGTTGAAGCTGAGTTGGGAAGATTATCTGGGACAGAAGATGACTTGACTGTAGAAGATTATGAAGCAAGACTAACTGATGTCAACCAGGTAAAAATAAAATAAAAAATGAAGGAGCATCTCTTGCTAGCTTTCTGAATAGACTTTAATGGTATTGCATTTTTCATATTATTGCATTTTTTTTAAAAAATTTTCAGGCTGATGAGTTCATTGATGCAACGGGTATAGATGCTTTGGCTGTTTGCATTGGAAATGTTCATGGGAAATACCCTGAAAGTGGCCCAAATCTTAGACTTGATTTGCTTAAGGTTAAGTAATTCAATTTGAGTGTTCTGTTAAATTATTAAATTAAGGTTATTTCTATTTTGCTACCAAAAAAATACATAAAAGTATTATTTAATATTTAAATTCATACAGCCCAAAGTATAAGAAGAAAAAATATAATATTTTTTAGTTTCTGTTTCAAGTTTTTATCTTCTTATTTTTTTAATAGCAATAGCTGCTACTCTATTACATAAATCGAATTATATAAATGAATTGGCCTAGAAATCGAAGACTAATGAATAAAATAAAGTAAACATCCTGACTACTACAAAAATGTTGTTTGTTATTTTGAATGCTAGATGAACTTATTCTTTATCTGCAGGATCTATATGATTTGTGTTCAAGAAAAGAAGTTCACCTTGTTCTTCATGGTGCATCTGGCTTGGAAAAGGATATCATCGAGGTAACAAGCATCTTTCTGAGACATAAAGTTGTCGTTCCATATTTAAAAGTGCTAAATGGATGTGAATTGAAACAGGAATGTGTGAAGCGGGGTGTAAGGAAATTCAACGTCAACACTGAGGTTCGTAATGCGTACATGGCCTCTTTAAAGAGCAGCAGCATCCAGAAAGATCTCATACATGTCATGGCATCTGCAAAGGAGGCCATGAAAGCTGTCATTGCTGAGAAAATGCATCTCTTTGGCTCTGCTGGGAAAGCTTAATCACAAATCAAATTTTTAGCATTTTGTCAAATATTTATGATCGACGTGCTGTGTTTGTTGTATCATATTTCACATAATTCTTCTTTCCCTACCCGGTATAATTTAAATAATCCAATGCAGTAAACAAAACAAGCAAGAAAAAAGAAAAATCACTTATGAACGGTTAGTGACTTTCTTTCCCCGATCCAGATTTTTTTTTTTGGGAAACCTCTTCATCATCATTTTAGATTTCATTTATTGGTCTTTTTTATCAATACTAGTAATAGACACGTGCGTTGCACGTGTTAAAATAAAAACTTAGCAAATAAAAAGTTTTCATAATAAAAACCCATGAAAAAAAAGCTGAACCAGGAAAGTTAATTAACTAATAGCAAAAACTTGATCGCAAATATTCATGATCTTGCTTACGGTTTAGAAATAATAAGATAATGGGGACAGTTGAATAAAAGGGAACAAAGTTATCATAAATACAACCGAAAGTTCAAAATGATAATTATATATATATAAACAGTCTACAATATTTGAGAACTTTGCTAATCTATAAGTTTGAACCATATGAAAAAACAAAACAAAAAAATTATTGATGTAGATGCTAATTTTTATTATTTCTAAGTTTTGAAATTTTTTTTTTTTGTTTGTTAAAATAAGATGCATTAATTCTTTTTTGATTGGATCTTGATGGTAATAGATGTTTTCTTGTTATTTGATTTTAACTTTTTTTTTTTGCACACCGTTTCTTAAGACTATTAATAGTCTCTTCTTCATCGCTTGACATCGTATTGACATCATCGTACTCCATCTTCGTTCTTAGTCGCTTTTTCTTATTTCCTTCATTTTTCGATGATGGAACATGTTGTGAGAAAGTATTTTTGTTTCTTCGATTGCTCCCGATAGTTCTTGTTTTGCCTCCTCTTTGGGTTCTATCCATTCTATTGTTTCAGCTACCACGTTCAATTTTTCATTTTTACTTCTACCTTTTGGTTCATGGCAATAAGAAACTGAAATTCTTTTGATGCTTGTAAACTCAATCCCCTGAAGTACTTGGATTTATTTTCCCTCTATGCAATCAGAAATTTAATTAAAATAAATAAATAATTAATTAATTATCGATAAATGACCTACCGATTACAATTTTCTTTCTCTTAATAAATCACTTGGTTGATTGATGTAATGTACTCATCAATGGCACATCCAACAAATACGGGCGTTGCATCTTCTAAGAGGGTTATAGTTGCACTATTATGTCCTGGGTTATATTTAAAACCAACCTATATCTTTAATAAATAATTTTTAGGGGGAATTGCCAAATACTCCCTAAAACATACATGAATTTGTCAAATAATCCAACTTGTAGATTTAAGTCAAATGGTCCCTCCTTTTTGCCAAATAGTCCAAAATTGTGATATGAATATACCACAATACCCTTACTATCAAAATAACTAATAATAATAATAATAATAATAAAATGGTCCACCACCTACCGCCGCCGCCGCTGCCGCCTGCTGCCGCCGCCCGCCCGCCGGAAAATTTTCCGGCGAGATTTTTTTTTTTTTTTTGCCCACTAGCAGCACATCGCATTACAAACACTAGGATCTTGGTTAGTGTATTAGTTTATGAACAGAAGAGTATTGGTTATTGTGTATGGGAGTATTGGTTTCTTGCAGTGTAAAAAAAACCTAATACTTCTTAGTTACGACGTCACCTACCACTTAAGAAAGAAATACAGAGTAGAAAGAAGAGAAAAAGAAAGAAGCAAAGGAGCTAAGCTATTCATGTTAAACACCAACACATGTCATTAGGTTTGAAATACCCCTACATTGTATTACAAATATCGATACCTCGCAGCACAGGAACCAACACATTGGTATGCACAACCTAATACCATCTACATTTTACATTTCAGAACTTGCAAAACACTACAACAATTGTACGTGCAGAGACCTAACATGTCAAAGGCTAAAAACTTCACAAATACTTCCTAGAAAACGCACAAGAACCAAGACATGTTTTTTCGCCCATTGCCAACTCCTCTACTTCCTGGAATTGGAGAAATCGAGTACATCTTTCTCCAACTGATTCTTCATGTGATTGACATCACTCAAGAGAAGTGTTGAACAATACTTGGGCTCTCAACAAACGTCTCTCATCACGCTACAAAAAACACACACACACACAAAAAAAAATCTTCAGAGCACAAACACACATACTCCACATACAGAAAACATAATACTTCATAGCACAAAAACACATACTCCACATACAGAAAACCAATACTTCAGAGCATAAACACACATACTACACAAACTAGAAAACAAATACTTCATAGCACAAAAACACATACTCCACATACAGAAAACCAATACTTCAGAGCATAAACACACATACTACACAAACAGAAAACAAAATACTTCATAGCACAAAAACACATACTCCACATACAGAAAACCAATACTTCAGAGCACAAACACACATACTCCACAAATAGAAAAACGAATACTTCAGAGCACAAACACACATACTCCACATACAGAAAAACAAAATACTTCATAGCACAAAAACACATACACCACAAACAGAAAACCAATACTTCAGAGCACAAACACACATACTCATTGATTTCTGTCACAACAATAGATGAGAAACAGTTATTGCATTTGCTCCAACCCACTTCATTATATAACCCTCTATCTGTCACCTAGATAAACGCAATGCAGTTCTGGTAAATCTGATGCCCTGAATTCATTTCTAAAAAACTCATTGAAAATTAAAATTCTTGGATAAAGAAAATATATCATGGTTTGAATGACAAATGACTAAGAGCATGCTTAAAAGACCCTTTCAGTTTATAACTGTTTGTTGGAGCTCAAAACAATCATGCCTTTTGGTTTGAACTGCAACACAGTTCGCTAAGAACCTCCCTAAACACTCGAGAAAACGCATCCATTTGAGGCATGGGCTTGGACAAGACGATTTCAAGACCACCCTCAAAATCTCTGGATTTGCATAACGACAAAACTGCACCATCATCAATGAAATAGTGCTTCAAGCTTCTTAGCCTTTCCCCACCCGTAATCCGCTGCGTAGAAGTCGAACCTTGGCGATCCCGCCACCCCATACTGCCGCTTTCCGACAAGCTTCCCCGTACTCCTCCGGCCACTTCTCGGCACCACCACAAAATCTCATTCTCATTATACACATTCTCCTTAATCGCCTCCCCAATCGCCTTCGCCGCCTTCACAAACCCCTCGGGCCCACCCTTTTCACTTCCCCGTGCTTTAGCTCCGCTTTCACCAGCGCCACACAATTTCCAAAGTAATTCGCGGGCATTGCCGGTTCCAGCCGGGCTCGGCAATCCGCCACGAAACCGAAAATACTCCGTCTCGTCGTTGTCCGCCACCACACCTCTCGCCGAGCAAACCCACACGAGCGCACAGACGACTGTGAAGGATGAGAGATGGGCCACGTCGGTGGGGCCCAATGATCTCGCCAGTACCAAATCCTTGAGTGAATTTATTTCGTCTCTCTTCAGAACAAACGTCGCCCGGAGCTTTCCGGTCGGGATTTTCACCGGCGGCGGCTCCACCGTACACGAGAGCTCCACGATCAAATCCCAGTATATTGAGTCCAACCCGTTGACGTTCGTCACGTTTTGCCTATCGTAAAACGGCAAACAGTTAGCCTGCGCTAGCCGATCGCGGATTACATCACCGCCGGGCTTGCTGCTGTTAATCAGAGCCAAATAACTGTTTAATATAAAAATACCCAAATGTCAGCCTAACAAATAAGCAACTCAGAAAATGAATTCAACACATTAAAACCCTAGCACATGATAATTATCAAAAATCAGAAATAGGCAAAATCGGGAAAGCACCAGCAAATCGGCGGTGGCAATCCGACTACCGAACCATGGCGGCATCGACGGCGGCATCTGGCAGCAACCGGCGAGGCGACGCTCCTCTTCACCTTATCCGACGGCAGCAGTGTTGAGGCAGACCAGGCGTCACAGTCGGCGGCGATGGAGACCGGCAGTGAAGCCACGACATTTCGGCGAAGCGCCGACAATTCGGCGGTGGTGTTCGGGTCCTGGCGGTGAAGATTCATCCATCATCGTCCCAGAAAAAGATGACTTTGGTTGCGGCTTGAGACGATTGTGGCTTGTGTTTGTAGGTTTGGTAATCTGATGGTGTAATTGTAAGGAAGGCCAAATTGGTAATTATACAATTATGTATGGAGTATTTGGCATTTTTTAAAACTAGTTGGGGTATTTGACAAACACATTTTTCTAGGGGGAGTATTTGGCAATTCCCCCTAATTTTTAGTATCATAAGTAATGTATCTGTATTTTAGTTAAACATTTATAAACTTGATTAACTTTTTTACCTCGGGGTTGTTTCAGGGTCGTCCTCCTTGCACTTTTTGCATGATGCGTTGTCGTCGATTTTGAATATTGATGCCGCACAATTCTTGCACGAGTCGTACCATATGGATGGTTTATTTAAAACCTTTTCGAAATCCTTTGAAGTAGTAGTACGTATCCTATACGACATAAATTGTTTATCATAATTTTTTTGTCCTATATAAAATTATTATTTTAGGATTTATTTTTACGATAAGTACCTCATATAGTTTATCTCGATTGTGTATTATTGCTTCGAGGGTAACTTCTTTCATGCCTTTCATTCTTCGTTTCATCGACATTTTAATTAGTATTTGTGGTCAGGAAGTGAAAGTGACCTGTGTAAAACAAAATATGAGAAAAAAGATAAAACCTATTTCTTGAAATTAAATTATTGTAAAAAATATATATTTATTTTGTTACCATCTTTGCATATGGTCAACTTATTCGCAGGTCGGTTGTATTTGCAGAATCGATGTCGTAGTTGTTTGAGATTTTATTTCACCTAATAAAGAATTGTGTAGTTTGAGGTACTTCTATAAAAAACTTTAGATTTAATAAGTAGTATTTTTTTGCTATCATTTTGGTGATGGAAATGATCGGATTATGGTTCGCCATTTGACGTAAAATGCATCCTTCATTTTTTGCAATGTCTTCCCAAAGAGTGACTACTATTGGTTGATATCTGCATAGTAAATTAATTATTAAAATTAAATAAGTATTATATGACATAAAGCTTAAGATTATCGCTATCAAATGAAACAGAAGTTAAGAAAATAAAATTTGTGAAAAAAATATGGATATTACTCTTGGTTAATCTCAATGATTTCTCTTAAAGTCTTGGTTTCTACTCTTGAGTTTGTGAAAACTCTGCATTCACTAAAACTCCATTTATATCTGCCCAGTTGTTGTTGCAATTTAAAAATTAGAATTTATTCTAGCTACGTTTAATAATGAAGTAGTAAAGTTGAAAGAATCCGTACCAATTCCGTCAACCTTGTAAGTTTCAGTTTCGATATCGTTAAATTTCATGAATTGGTAGGAAAGTCTTTCCTCTATACTTTCAGCATCTTTCACAACACTGAACTTATTAAGGATTATTCCCCCATGCGGATGAGCACTTGGAACCTGTTGGAATTTTATAAATAACAAACACATAAAATTTATATAACATATCCTAAAATATGCGGAATAATTCTAGGATATAAACATCACCATTTAATCATCAAAGATTTATGAATTAACGGAATACCTGGATTCATAGTCGTAATTCGTATGTAGAAATCAACTCCCGTAACACGAGACGGGACTCCTAATCCAAAAGCAAGCATGAACACGAACACATGGTTCGGGTTGATATATGATCTTCCTCACCTAAATCTCTTAAGGGGCCTTAGTTTTCTATCTTGATGGGGAGAGTAGAAAAAAGGTTTTAAGACCAACAAAAGTTAATCTCAATATCTAACCTTAATTTGGATTAAATGAAATTGAATTTAACACTAATTTTAATTTGAGTCCGAAAAAATGCAATTATACATGAACGTGAGTTTATAGTTACTGTATTTGAATTTAAAGTCCATCAAACCAAATTAGACTTTAAAATCAACTTTATTTAGATTTGAACCTCATGTAACCACATTAGACTCATATCTAACTGAAATGTGAATTAAACTCACAACATTACCAAGTTCAATATATAAATTTTAAGTTAAAATCAATTTGTAATTTGAGCCAAAACTTGAGGATAACCTAAATATCAAAATATTAGCTCAAAGTTTTACCCACATTAAAATTTAAATTGAGAACTCGTATAAGTTAGTAATGTAGCGTTATCGGCCAAATTGTGTCAAACTGAAGAGCCGATCACAATTCGCATGACTAAGCTCACATTACCATCTATGTAATATTCAAGAAAATCGCTCTTTACATCAGAGGTTACGAAGGTAACTTGTTGCTTAGATTGATCTAATTGAAAATTACTACACTGTACGAATGAGAATATTTAATTATTCTCCAATAAAATACATCCTCAATTTAATTTTAATTAAAGTCTGAAACCAAATTAGACTTTGATCTTGTCATCTTAATTTAGATTTAAACCTACATATCTTAATTAGGCTTATAATCTAATTAAATCAAGAAATACTAAATATACCCTCAAATTAATTAGACTTAAAAAGAATAATTAATACTTGAATACTCAAATTAAGCCCAATTTCCCAAAAAAGGAGGTCCTTTCTATAAATCTAAAAAATAGAAGCATTTCATGCAATTAACAGCCCACCTTCACATATAAGGCCCAAAAAATTACACAGCACCAAACAGGCCCAAAGGAATATTTGAATTTGCAAAATAGGCCCAAATAAACTATTTTTACTCAAATGTTCACAAATTCATAAGTAAATACTGAAGATAAATGGCCCAAATAAACAAATGGCCCAGGTGCAAAATAACCATATCATAACAGAATAACTTTTCCTGCATGTTTTTGATCTAATACACACAGAAGAAAAATATGTTGTGTTTCACTGAACATGATCTGTATATACATTATTACATTGTACATATTAAACGACATTAAAAAATCAAGGTTCACATGAAACTAATCACCAGAATGGCCTGAATAAGTATTAACCTCATAAAGTCCCAAATAAAATTCTAAATTGCATTCAGGTCCAGACTATTCAGATTTTCAAATAAAAAACACACCCCAAATAATCCAGGAACTACAATCAAGCCCATGACAACTGAAAAAAAAAAAAGCAAAATCAAGCCCTAAACAGAAGAATATTTACAGGAAGCACCCAGAACAAAAAAATAAAGTTCAATCAGGACCTAAAAAAAATCGAACAAATTCAGATCAGCCCCCCAAGTCCTAAAAATTGTGTCCCAAAACACCCTCTTCTTCAATCTATCAAATCTCCCGTCACTGCAGCACCCCACGATCACCACCTCCACCTGCTAGTCCACCGGAAACACTTGAGTGAGTAGACAAGGGGGGCGAACCATAACCACCGATACAACGGAGAAGAATTAACCAACGAGCAAATCTATCGGTCAATTCCCTACGCCGCTAGCGATTTCGGCGTCCTCAATCAAGTGTGCAACAGCAACGCCGCTGGACTCCACCATCCGTTTCCCATATTCCCGACAACCCAAAACCAAGACGAGGACTTGATGAGAGGCGTCAAGCTACCGCATAGACCAAAGATGGCCGTCGCCGCCTCTCGCCATTATCTGGTACGTCTCGACAGTAAGGATGAAGATGATGAGGCAGCAGACGCACGGCCTTGGACCTAATGGCCGTCGCCTGCCTCAGTCGCCGGTGGTTGGGTGGTGTGTAGAGTTCGAAAGGGGAAAAGAAAAAAAGGAGATGCGGCCGTGATTTGAAATTGGGGAAGAAAGACCTATTCTGATTTTTGTTCTCGCATCTGGGGTTTTGAAAAATAAAGGAAAAGGCAATTGATTCGTACTTTTGATAAAATAAAAGCGTCTGCCTTTTGGAAAAGGAAGATTACAAGTCCCTTTTTTTTTTTTTTTGTTAAAATAGGAAAAGAAACCTGTAGGCTCTGAATTGAATCAGAAACATAATATAAACAAATCCACCAAATTGAATAATAAAACAAGTAATTTCAATATCATGCCTGGACTGGACGGATAAAAAAAAAATGCAAACCCAATTAATTTCCATAAATCCCAACAATTAAGCAGTGATGACTGCTCTGATACCACTGTATATATCAACTTTATACTCATTCATAGGGCAATAAATGAGTTAAACTTAAATGTCTCTAGTAATGGAATGCTCCCACTGAACTTTACGGTATCTACAACTATCAACTTTATTTATCCCAACACCAAATGGTTTAGTAACTTAATGATAATTGTAATACCATAAATAAGGAGCGAACTCAAACGAGTTTTAATGCCACAATGATTCTAAAGATTTTTCCAATAACCAAAGAGAAAAATCACTTTATAATCAATGTCTTCATTTAGATGAAAATTCTCAAATAGACATACCAAATATCTCTCAATGTTGTCATTGAAATCTTTTTGGTCTTAAGTTCATTTATGACCAATTAGACTCAAACTCTATTGACAACTAGACGAGATTCTAAAATAGTATTGTCATCCCGAAATTTCATCTAATGTATTTAATAGCTTGTTTTGAGATCATTGAGTTTGCTTTTAGACGGTGAATCTTTAAATATTACTTTGGTGATCCAAAAATTGCATATTGAACAATGTTACGAAGGAATCATTGCCAAATACAATTGTAGCAGGATATAATCCTTACCAAAGATAAAGTCAATCACCTTTTCTCCCACTCAAGCTCAACTCTCTCAAATAAACTCTATATCCCATTATAAAAGACCTTATAAAGTTCTTTAACAAAAGTAGTAACTTACATTCTTAAATCCAAGTTCTGTTGGAGACCCGAAAGTCATACTTTAGTTGGATAACCCCAAATATACAAATCTCTAAGAATAGAATTTTGCATACCCAAGATCCATATGGGGATTTAGTTTGCTACTACTTAGTTTAGAATTCTAATAGCAATGAATATTGCATTATCAGTTGCTTCTCTAAAATTTACGGTAAAGAAAATAGACGAATCATATATCTTACCATATCCTTAAAGAATATATGTTTTGTACATATGAAAATACATGCAAATAAGAGGCATTGTCGTCATAGATAATGAAACTATAATATTTGAATATAGAAAGAGATAAAATTTAACCGTAAGCTCTTTCAAATTCAAATGACTTTAATCAATGACAACTTAAATCCATATAGCCTCAATTAAATTTGTTTTTATCATAGTCCTGTATAGATGTATCTTTCAACATCACTTGACCATTGACTCCACAATTAGTAAGATTTGCATCGTAATACTTTATGAGAAARTACCCTCAAAATACTTAAATGTACAAAATAGAATTAAAATAATTAAGATTAAAATGAGAAGCGTACTTAGAACATTCCCACTATCATGCAAAAATAAAAAATTGAATTCCTTATATTATTACTTTTGCATACCAAATGTGGTGTCCTACTGCAACTTTATTATGAGGGATAAATGCAAATTGAGTACTTATGTATTTTTTCGTTCAATTAAATAATATCATCGAGAGAATAAATATTTCTTAATGTACTCCTTGATGTTCCATATTTCCTTAGTGAAACTATAATAAATATTTAGAAGGAACAATTTGCATTATTGACCTCATAATTAATGCCCTAAATATTACCCGTTATAGTGCCATAAGCACACAAAATCGACATTGACAAATAACAGAAAATCAATTTAGAGAACAAAACCAAAATGCTTACAATTAATATTTATGTCGTAACATAAATGAGTTATGGGAAAATAAACCAAATGGGGACACATTACAAGGAACCTAGTACAACATTAATCTCGTCGAAGGACAAAAAATTAACTGCAGCGGTATCCTTGTTGCAATGATCAAACACTGATAATAAGTTCTGTCAGACAAAGTCTATCGAAGGACCGATCAATGCCCACATGAAAAAGAAAAATGTAATTATCACGTGTTTATCATCACAGGTACTTTGTTATTTGGCCAGGCTATGTCAGACCGAAGGGTCGATCATAACTCGCATAAACAACTCCACACCATCATCTATGTAAAATCAATAAAGTTTATCTTCACAACAGAGGTTGCGAAGGCTACATGCTATTTCGATTAACCAAAATGAAAATTACTAGACCAATTGAGTAAGAACAAATAATTATTGCTCAATTAAACAACGTTAAACGTCGTCCCCTATAAAATACATATGGATTGAATCCAACTTTATTTTGATTTAACTTAAATAACTGAAATGTTCTTTAACAAGTTCAAATCCAAAAAATTGACTTAATTTGAATTTAGGACCCAATAACAAATTAAGGCCAAAAATCCATTCCGTTATGTAGAATAAATCTACGACAACAACGAGCCTAATAAAATAAGCTCAATATAACCATAATTGGATTTGAAACTAAAACCATAGTAGGACTCAAGTTCATAGCTTCTAATTGAATATGGGTTATATCTTTATAGATTAATTATCAAATAAGTTCAATAATAATTCAATCTTAATGGGTTGAATTAATTCCACCCTTTGTTAACCCAATACCATATTTTCATTATCCAGAATTTCTTATATGAATTTGAGTCAAATAAACCCAAAACTCAATCCTTATAGATTTCAAGATCAACAAAAGTTTATCTTAATATCTAACCTTAATTTGGATTAAATGAAATTGAATTTAACACTAATTTTAATTTGAGTCCGAAAAATACAATTATATATGAACATGATTCTATATTTACTGTATTTGAAATTAAAGTCCATCAAACCAAATTAGACTTTAAAATGCAACTTCATTTAGATTTGAGCCTTACGTACTTGTGTCTAACTGAAATGTGAATTAAATTCACAACATATAGACCAAGTTTAATATATAAATTTTAAGTTAAAATCAATTTGTAATTTGAGCCAAAACTTGAGGATAACCTAAATATCAAAATATTAGCTCAAAATTTTACCCACATTAAAAATTTAAATTGAGAATTAGTATAAATTAGCAATGTAGCGTTATCGGCCAAATTGTGTCAAACTGAAGAGTCGATCACAATTCGCATGACTAAACTCACATTACCATCTTTGTAATGTTCAAGAAAATCGTTCTCTACATCAGAGGTTACGAAGGTAACTTGTTGTTTTGATTGATTTAATTGAAAACTACTAGATTACCCGAACGAGAATATATAATTATTTTCTAATAAAATACATTCTCAATTTAATTTTAATTAAAGTCTAGAAACCAAATTAGACTTTGTTCTTGTCATCTTAATTTAGATTTAAACCAACGTATCTTAATTAGGCTTATAATCTAATTAAATCAAAAAAATACTAAATATACCCTCAAATTAATTAGACTTAAAAAGAATAATTAATACTTGAATACTCAAATTAAGCCCAATTTCCAAAAAAGAAGGTCCTTTCTATAAATCTAAAAATACAAGCATTTCATGATATTCACAGCCCACATTCATATATAAGGCCCAAAAATTACACAACACCAATCAGGCACAAAGGAATATTTGAAATTGCAAAATAGGCCCAAATAAACTTTTACTCAGATGTTCACAAATCCACAAGTAAAAACTGATGATAAAAAACAAATGGCCCAGGTGCAAAATAACCATATCATAACAGAATAAATCTTTCCTGCATGTTTTGGTCTAATGGTTGACACACAGAAGAAAATATATGTTGTGTTTCACTGAACATGATCTGTATATATATTACATTGTACATATTAAACGACATTAAAAAGTCAAGGTCCACATGAAACTAATCACCAGAATGGCCTCAATAAGAATTAACCTCAGAAAGTCCCAAATAAAATTCTAAATTGTATTCAGGTCCCAAAAAGTTCAAATTCCTCAAATCAACCACAGAAACCTTAAAGTGTATCCCGAAACACCCTCTTCCCCAAATTCACCACCACGGCCATCCAGTAGCCACCACCACCAACGTCGGCCAATCCATATCTGATGTCAGACATCATCCAAACGAGGAAGCTAGACCACATCCGACGACATAGCAGAGAAGAATTGACGAGCAAGCCCTTCCCTGTGCCGTCGTGGTTTTGCTATCCTCAGTCCACCATAAAACGTCCAAGACCACCGGCATCCACCAGCGTTTTGTCCAAAAACCCACCTCTTGAGACCAAGACGAAAAGGCGACGAGAAGAGCGACGCACGCTGTAAACGCCAGAGTGGTCTGTATTGCGCTGCCCCAAACGCCGTCTTATTCGTCGGCGATGTGAAATTCTGGGTAAGAAGCATGCGTTCCCTATTCCAAATGGGCCGCCCTCGTCGAATTGATATGCCGGTGGATTTGTGTGTGGGGTTCAGTGTTGATTGCCAAAGTTTGGGGAAGGTGACCCAATTATTCTGATTATTATTATTATTATTATTTTTAATTGAAATCGGGCAGACTAAATCCTTCTTTCTAAAATTCTTGTAAATACCTCAACAAGCAAACACGATTCGTATTAACAACAGCAATAATTATGAATTAAACAAAGTTGGGAGGAACCTAAAATTCCATAAGTTTCCACACGCATAAATTTCCAATTATCAACGAGATATCAGTTTTTTTTATGCATTAAAAAAAAAGGAACCGAAGCCCTACGAATCGCAAGATTTCACAAAAAACAGATATAAAACCCAAACAATTCCAAGTATGATTCATAAACCCCAACGATTAAGCAGTGGTGACTGCTCTGATACCACTTGTTGGAATTTTATAAATAACAAACACATAAAATTTATATAACATATCCTAAAATATGCGGAATAATTCTAGGATATAAACATCACCATTTAATCATCAAAGATTTATGAATTAACGGAATACCTGGATTCATAGTCGTAATTCGTATGTAGAAATCAACTCCCGTAACACGAGACGGGACTCCTAATCCAAAAGCAAGCATGAACACGAAAACATGGTTCGGGTTGATATATGATCTTCCTCACCTAAATCTCTTAAGGGGCCTTAGTTTTCTATCTTGATGGGGAGAGTAGAAAACAGTGTACGATTTAGTATATTGGGGACCATAACCATGTAGTCTTTATATAGTTATCAATTAYGGTATCCCATAATCTCCTAAATTGATTCTATCAGGTATCTACTCATTAAGTCCATATCAAATTCCAGTAGTCATAMGACTCTTTTCTTAATTAGACCACTTAATTAAGTCCAACAATAATATTAATACAATGGCAAATATAATTGTAATTAAAATATGTTGCCCACTTTAATTGGAAATTAATAAATTTCCAACAGAACCTCTCCATTAGATATCTCATATGTATGGTCGACTTTTATTTTTCAGAAAATTAGTTGACATCGTCATTGAAAACCAGCACTCCAATTTGGACACCCTGTAAAATTTTTCAAAATATAATTATTCTTTAATCTACAATATAAAAGTCAAATGTATAACCCACAATATTTTCCAATCAGTGTCATTATAGAACATTAAGATCTTATTAATATACCAACATTAAAGTAGTTAAGACTTAGCCATGGCCACTCTCCAAGTAATAGAATAACAGATTAACAGGTTACATGGGCCAATTATGAACGTACTAATTGTAGTGTTTATGGAGAATATTTTGAATCAGTGGGAGATGACACCGATATCAGTTTTAATTATTTATCATCCCTGTATGAATATAAAAAAGTATTAACTTACAGTGTTATCGATCATTATCATCCTTTTAATCAGTGTAGAACCATTTGGGCTGCATTTTGTTTCCAAACCAACACGCAAGGCCTTCAACGTAATTGTGAATGATTTCTGATTAACTTGTAGAAGATTTACGGTAAGTGTGGAATGCGTCAACATCCTTCTTTATATTCCGGCGTCATAGAATTGTTAAAGTTTTAATTTAATTCCCTCTGTAGATAAGAAATAGTCAGAAAGAAATCATAAAAAAAACACTAAGGCTTATATATTGTGTATAAGAAGGACATTTTCTTTCTTCCACCCATAGCTTGTTAATAATAATAATAATAATAAATAAAAGGCAAATCACTTCTATACATTATGAACAAAAAAATGAAAGTGATATCATTTGCTCCAACTCCACCATAACTAAGAAAAGGAAAAAAAAAAACATTCTTACTTTTTTCTAGTGATTTTTAAAGTTTTCAATCTCCCATTCCTATTGATTCCTATTGAGTTTCACTTTGCAAGCTTTGTAATCTACTACCCTACTAAATGGAGGAATGTTTTTGTAATGATGGATGGAATTACAATTATGTCTAGCTTTTGTTTTCATCGTACTTTACCATATTTTCAGGGGAATCCCATATGCCTTGGGGCTGATCATTTGATAAGGATGTTGGTTGTTGATTTGTACTATTATGTATGAGACTGGAGTTTAATTATAGACTGTATGTCTTAGTTGGAATCTTTAAAATTGAATACTCATAAAAGTGAAACATTAAGTATTCATTGGTTGAAACCTGCTCCGAGTACTGCCATGGTCTTATTTTCTTGTAGTTTTTCAAGCAGGCACTAAATAACAGTCTTAATGTAAGAACATATAAATATTTACAAACTCCAAATAAAACCACTCCATAGATTGAAGACACAACAGGATTCACCAAAGTCACACATATGGTACCCAAAACAAAAACAAATTGGTGTCACACACCGTATCACCCGACCTTCTCGCGACGAAGCGCTAGATACGTCGAGAGCTCGAGAACGACGGAGATCCGAGAACCGAACGTTTCGGTGGCGTCGGCCGACGACAAGCGACAGGGGACGGGTGGAGGAGAACGGCGGCTGGGGTAGGGTTTTTCAAGTTTTTGCCGAAGAAAGACGAAAGACGTCTCTTTTTTTAAAAAAAACCGTGTATCTTTTTTTTCTGTTTCTCTTCTTCTTTTCTTTTATTATTTTTTTTTTAATTTTAAAACAAGAGCCCAAACAAGCCCAACTCTTTTTATTTTTAATTAAACTTAAAAAGGGCTCAAGCCCAAGCCCAAAACAAGAGGATGGCCCAATTCAAAAATAAAAAGACCAAGTCTTTTAATTTTAAAATAGCATTGTCCCGATAACTTTAAAGGCTTATTGGGCCGACCCAATTTTAAAAACAAATAGCCCATTGGAATTAAATCATTTCTCGTAAACGATAATTTCGAAAAATATAACAATTATATTTTCGCGTCCACAATAATTTTCTCGTATTTTTTCTCAATTCATAATCACAATTACGAACCTTAGATTCAATTATATTGACATCTAACTTTGCTAAAATTAACAATTAATTTCTAGCTATCGTTTTCAATAATCAGGAAACACGTGGTGTG
>BMAC01000114.1:1379048-1389948 GCA_014905375.1 Phtheirospermum japonicum
GTGTAAAAAACGAAAAATTCTTGTGCTTACAAGATGAATCCAAATACTCCTTTGGATTAGCACTTTCATTTGTAACTCAAGCTTGGGATTCTCCATTTAATTTTAGTAAGCTTCCCTTTTAATTTCAAGCTTTGTTCTTCATTTTCATGCATGTTCTTCAATTATGCTTTTTGCCTTAGCTACTTGATTCCATGATGAAACTTGTGATTTGGCTATGAATTATAGATGAGTGACACTTCTAGATTGTAGATCGGGTCTTGGATCGTCATGACTTTGAGTTTTACTTATGCTTTATATTGAATTAAATTTCCATGCATAGTTTTAAATTGAATCCTAGATCTACCCTTCGTTTCTCGTTATTTTTCCGAATGATTTGAACTTTTACGTCAACTTCCATTGCTCTTTACTTTGATGCTTTTAATTTTTATCAATTTTCATTATTTGAGTTTTCATGCATGGTTGTACTTTATGCATGCATGGTAGTACTTGATGAAACAATGCTTGTTTTTGCTTGTTTTTATTAATTGCTTGCATTTTCAATTTGGGCATACGACCGAGGCATCCGACCAACTTGTTATCTCAATTTCTAGCTTAGTTTAGCTATTTTAATTACTTTATTTTCATTTTCCCTTAATTTTTCCAAGCTTGAAACACATTGAATACTTCAATTGAATCGATTTCCGATAATACCGAGCCATGAACCTTTTTAAATCTTTTGAACCACGAAAAACTACACTTCACACCGTCTTGTGGCTATTATGATCCAAGTTTTGACGATTCTTTCCCGAGTGCCTACTCGTATGCTCCACCGTTTCAAGATTTCTATTCTTCGAGCTACGACGTTTACACTCCACCCACCTCTCATGAATATACTCCGAGCGAAGATCCTTACCCCACAACTTCTCAAGATTTGTCCATGTACTTTTTCTAGGAATTTGAATCTTATATAACCAGGATTTTGGATTGGGTTCAACGGATGGATGAACGTATGGATCCTTCGAGATTCAATTAGAGCAACTTGTCAAACAGGCGTATGGTCTTGGCCAAACTTATCATGAGGAGATGCCCATCGTTGATGTGGAAGATTCCATCTTGGTTGAGGACAGTTCAAGCTTTGATGATCTTTTGAAAGATGTGTGCAAGGAGGTGGAGTTGATGGGTGAGAAGAAAGAGTCGGAGGAAGGCATTACCGCTTCCGTGCGGTTTGATGATGAAGTTGTGCCAGTTTTGGAGGAGAGTAAGATTATTGAGTAACATTTTGAACCACCCGAAGCCTTGTTGAATATTAATTTTGAGGTGGTGGACGAGATAGTCAAGAAAGTGCCCGGTCACCCCATGTTACAATTGCCATTTGATATCTTCGTGGTGATCGATTACTCGCAGTTCCGACCTCCAAAGCTAGTTGGAGTTTTCACCTCATTCATCTCGGGACTTACTTTTTGTGCCCGCCTTGGTGATTATCAACATCAATTCTTGCTCTTGGAGAATACCAAGGCATGGCACGATCGTCATTTATATTTAGACCCGGGATGACATCAAACGTGGATGCCGTCAAGCTAAAGACGTTAAACGAGCGCTTCTTGGGAGGCAACCCAAGCCTTTTAACTTTGTTGTTTTTGTGTGTTTTTGTTTCTTTTCGTTTCAGGTTCCCCTCGACTTTTAAACCCGTTTGACGCTTTGGACGCTCGACTCATAACCACAAGCACGATTTTAGGGACGTATCTCTCCTTCTCTTACCTTTTATCATACTTAGCTTAATTTTTCGTATTATACAATGTGGACATTGTATGGTTTAAGTTTGGGGGGCTTTATCCTTGGTTTGGTTAGTAAATTTTTGTATGCTTGTTTATGGTTGATTTGAGTTGTGTGTATTTATTTGACTGGAATCTTGACAAAGTGACGTGGTTAGATGCTTTGGTTAGGATATTTAGACTTTTGTTCGAGCAATTTTGTAATTGTGGGGAATGAAGTGTAAAGAATCTATGAAGTGTTTTGTTCTCCGTTCTATTCTTGTTTCATTCCAAAGAGTCGAATACTCTCTACTAGCCCAGTTCTCTAATACCCTCTATAGGAATTTATGTAATTCTTCTTTTTATTTTTGAGACGTTAAAACTCCACGTGCATAATCGAAGAATATTATCAGTTGCACTTAGTAACGTAAGATCGGAGTCAATGAACTCTCGTTTTTGATTTTTGTAAATTATGTTCATTTAGTACCTCATCTCTATAGGTACTCATAATAAAAAATAAAAAAAGAAATAAAAAGAAAAAGAAAAAGAGAAAAGAAAAGAAAAGGAAAAAAAATAAGCACAAGAAGAGAAATCCTTGTACAAGTTAAGTTCTTATTTTTGTTTTTCTTAGATTGTTTTGTTAAAGAGGTGTATAGATGATTGGGCTAGTCGGGTGACGACTCGGCGGTTTGAGCAGGGAAGACTTTGGCCGAGGCATGGATGGGTGACGTACATGGAGGTCAACTCATTACTTTTAGGTGTTCGGAAGCTAGTCTAAATCACTTATCTCAACGTAATAGTGTCGTCCTTTTAGTTGAGTTTTCAGTCGATTTAATGCATTAGCTTATTGAATCATTTGAATGCATTAGCGATTAGGTCATCGGGTAGTTAGCTTTTTCTTGTCTATGTCTAGTTCTGATTTTGCTTGAGGACAAGCAAAAAGCTAAATGTGGGGGAGTTGATTTGTACATTTTTGTATGTGATTTTCGTGTGTTTTTGCATTGTGTTTTGTTTGTTTTTACATGTTTAAGATTTATCTTTTTTTCGTTTTTATTCCTTTTGATGTTTTTCATTTCGTATCGTGTTTAATGTTTTTCTACTTTATTTTATAAGTAATAATCTAATTTTGCTTTATTTTCGTGTTTCAGCTCAAAACGAAGAAGAAGGGACGAGCGACGTGCCGAAGAGCCGAGAGCCGCCTGCATTGGTCGACGCTAGGTCGACGCAAACTCTCTGTTGCGTCGACCTTTGCTCCGTCAGTCGACGCTCAAGACGATGTTAACCCTTTGTTGCATTGATCCATGCATGCGTCAACCGACGCACTACCTGGTCGATGCGAGCAGCCTGACTCGCGTCGATGTCGGTGCTCGGCATGCGTCAGTCGACACTCCGGTAGCTTTAGCGGTTATTTTCGGGAAAATCTATATAAACCCATCCTTTCCTTCAGAAAAGGGGTGGCCTGACTAGGGGGAAAGGTTCCACATCACAGAATACCCTTGGTTCTTGTCCCCTTTCAATTTCATGCAAGATTCAGGTTGAAGACTTCGTTGTTTCGTCGTTTCCATTCTGTTCGTTGTTCAAGTTTATTCTTCGTTGCTGTACACACATTGAATTGATGATGCTTTTCTAGATCATAAGTTCTCCGCACTTTGTTAATTTGTTTTATGTTTTAGATTTGGCTATCTTTGAATGTTGATGTTGTTCCGTTCTTCTCGTTTTTAATTTATGTTTATTTGCTTTAGTAGTTAGTTGTTATTTCTCGTTAGATTAGTTGTTTCGATGTTTAGACATTTTCTCATTTTTTATTGTATGCTTATTAGAGTAGTCGTTCCTTTAATTCCCGTCGATGCTTAATTCTTGTTTTTAATATCGATTATGTTCATGCTTGCGTTAATATTATGCTATTGATTATGTTAATGTTTTTCGGCTAAATTTATCGGTCTAGTGCCTAGGGCCATTTAGAGCCATCGGGATTGACAACCCTGATCGTGGAGATGATTCTGGCGCACTAGAACCCTCACTTTCTTAATCGTTTTAAAGGCTTATGATTTTATTTAATTGTCGTAGATGTTAGAAACTCCCAAAACAAATTGGATCGCGTGTTTAGTTTAATATTTTCTTTCGTTTTCTCGTTCATAGAACCAAACACTGGAATAACTTCCGATTAGTCTTCCTTGTAATTCGACTCGAGTCCAACTTACCGCCAACAACTGCTCCATTCTCTTGCGGACGAGCTTTTTATTTTTAAATAAAAAGTAGGTGTAAAAAGTTCAATTGATCCTTTATTACAACTTTTTCATAAATCCCTGATAAAATCTCCAAAACACAAATAACCAATAAAATAACTAACTCCTAACCCACGCTTTTAATGATCGTAGGAGACTCAAAAACACTCATGGGTATAAGAAATGGATTATTTGGCTATGATTGGCTCATTCGGAATTTATAGTGGCTAATATATATGGATATGGCCAGAATAAGGGTTTTTTCTGTGCCTTAACATCATGTTCAAAGCTAACTACACACAGCGATTTCAAAGAGATCTCAAAACAGAACTCACTCAAGTAAAAGCAAAGATGATAAACATTCAGGCTACTCACTGGATTTTGCTCAAAAAGTTCTGAATTGACGTTGCTTTTAAGGTCTTGCGAAATCAATTGCGTCCAAATACCATTTTACAATATATAAATAATAATTTTGAAAAATTATGCACTTACGCACGCTCAAAGACAAAAACCTTAAATCATACTTAGTTAACTTCGACAGGCAAGCCAGATAAACACAATTCAACGCAGAAATAACAATTAATCGTGAGAAGTTACGGGCCATAAGAATTCAAATTACACAAATAGCACATTACAAATCATACTCGACCCTCCCCCTCCCTCAAAATTCGGCAATCTCTTGATTGTCATAAGCACAAATGAAATTAAACGAGGTGAGAAAAAGAAAAACTTCCCTAAAAATGTAAAAAGGTCGAGTCGCTCATGTCGATGTTGTGCAATTGGCCATTGTCCCAATTCTTGTGATTGAGATTGTCCTTTAACAAAAACTCCGAAAAAACAAAAATAACAACAAAAATAAATAAAATAAAAATAAAGTGCAAACAAGAAAATAAAATCATTTCCAACATAAAATAAAACATCACGGACACGGTGGCATATGATCATGTGGACCCTGGAGGGGGGGCGTCATCAGGAGGTGGAGTAGGAGACCATCGTTCCATAAATTGGGCAAAGTCGGTTGTCAAGCCGATCAATATATCCCTGTTGGCCTCGCTCACCTCTCTACCTCGGCGAGCCTCCTCACGTGTGAACTGGGCCTCTCTATAACCACGTCTAGCCTCCATCACTGCCAACCTAGCATTCTCGTTCGCCTCATGACCCTCTTCAAAGGCGAGGCGTGCATCTGTCTTAGCTGTCTAGGCATCGTACTCAACGCCGGAGAGTCGGTCATAAACATTGGTCTTGAACTCCCTATAATCAGTCAAGTAGGCGTCGAACTCGGGCCGACCCTACTGAGATGACTCCCCGGTTGATCTATACATGGTCCCACCATAGTGCCCAGTAACTCCCTCAACGGCTACCTGCGGCTCCTCGTGAGCCTCATTCTCTTCTTCATCGTCGTCATTCTCTTCTTCCTCTTCATTCTCCTCAACATTCTCCCACAATTGCGTTATTGGCCGTTTCTCCCCTCTCTGTCGCCCGGATACTCAAACCATACGCCACGAAAGTGACAGTGGTTAACAGGCGTGCACAATGTTGTTGTCCCTCGGCACGTGCCCGCACACCTCGGCAGTTCCCGTGATAAGAATACCATGCGACATAGGAACCGATCGCATGTCACTAGTCTTCTTCATGATATTCAAGTACTTAATAATCAAGGGGTAGATTTGAACAAGTTTCCCCTTAGTCATGCACCACAGGTCATACAGCTCATCCCTATTAATCAACGTCGGCTCTTCCTTGGAAATCACACATCGAGCCAAGAATCAGTACACGGCGGCTTACAACGCGTTGTCTCTTATCATCGTGAGGGGGTATTGACTCCTCCCCTCATTGCCCGGATATAAAATCTCTGCCCTAAACTCCCACTCGTTATAATGGTAGTCTCATTCATGGATTGTTAGTCGGCCTTCAAAACCAAAAAACGGCCATGATCTCAAATGAAGTGTAAAACTCGAGCATCATTTGCTCGTAGGCCGGGACTTGGATCCGAGCCCATTGGATGTAGTTTAGGTTGTTGATATACCTAATATATTTTTCGGCAAACGGATCACCTTAGGCCACCTGGTTCATCCAGTAATCTACGTCGATGACCATCGGGTTCACAATCAGCCGGTTCAACAATGAATTATAGAGATTGACTTCGTCATCATAAACCTTGAACTGGGATCCAATCGTCCTTTGCACATTTATTCTCGTGTTTTGTGATGATAAGGCCACGGTATCGGAATGAAATAACAAATTGCCAGATTGTGACTGTAAAATAGTCAGAATACGACCTCGGAAGTTGCTCTCAACTATCAAAAATCTAAACCGGCAGAACACTCAGCGATTAGGCCTAGCAGTAATCCTAACTGTTACCTCTTACCACTAATAGTTAGTGGTACGCTAGCGGTTACTGGTATCATTACTGATACCGCTAGTGGGTTCCGACAGTCTGAAGTCGGCGTTCCTCACCAAAATTGGTCTAAAAATCTTAACAAACTACTCAATCCACATGCAATCCCAACTAGACAGTTCAAAAAAGATGAAGTTCAGCCACACTTAACCCAAAACGCGAAGAAATCCGGAGTTTGAAAATGGAAACTGCAGTGGCTCCGCCTTTGTGCGTTCGGTGTTGGATGTTTTGATCGATTTCGCTCGAACTAAAATGTTGATTCAGCTGGGTAGCGGTGACCCTCTTTAAATCGGCAGCGGTATGCTCTGGTTCTAACGGTATGGGAAATAACAATTAACCCTAAAATTTTTTGATTTATACTTAGTTCGGGCCGGGCTTTTCATGAGTTAGCGGTAAGGCGTAGCGGTAAGGGTAATCGCTAGCTAATACCACTAGATTTTCTGTTGGTGACTAAAGACAATCGTAACGGTAAAGGTTTCCGCTAAGTTACTGTTAAAGTGGTAAAACTGCATAGTCTCACAAGAAAAATTTAAAGAGTCCAAGCATAAAAAATTAAAACAAAAATAAAATTAAAATAAAGACAAAATGTACGAAATTAGAATTTTATTAATTCTTGACTCTTGAGACTTTGACAATGGAATTGAATAAAATTGAAATTGTAATAAAATAAAATCAACTAGATAGAATAGGATAAAAGTCCTATGACTCGATAATAACTTAATTAAAAACTTAAATATTGCCTAAATAATTAGATAATAGAAACGTCCTAAAGGTCAAGGGGAGTTTGGTCTGTAGCGCATGTTCTCAAGCTCGTCGATCTTTTCATTAGCCTCTTCCAGAAGCTGTTTCCAATATCTTATGTTCCACTCGTGCACTGCGTTGCCCTCTTCAAGATTTCGAATTCTGGCCTCCAACTCGTTGACTCGGCGTTGGAGTGCAAATGTTTCTCCTCGAATCTCATAGTTCTCACGTAGGAGGTCGATTCCGTCTCACGATTCCTCAACCAATTCGGCCTCCTTCTCTTCTAGACGCTTCTGCCATATAAAAATTTCACTTGCAAGTTCAGTTTCGTCCCACAGAAACCGAGTGTTTTGAGTTGTTAGTTTCTCAATCTCCTCTATATTCATGAGGAGTTGATCTTGAAGCTCTTCTAGGGTCTCATCATGCTCCTTTAGGTCTTTTATCCCTCATTCGAGACTACGTTCGAGGCTTTGCTTAGATGCCTTCAATTCTTTGTTCGCCCCTTTCAGTTGGGAAATAGTGTTTCTTAACCCTGCATTCACCTCTTTCGCTTTCTTCAAGCCATCTTCTAGTGCGTTGATCTTCAAGGTGGTATTAACTTCGTCTAGTTGGAGACCATTATTTGTGGCCTTCACCCTCTTGATTTCGCTTTGCATCTTAACCAACTCTTCTTCGTGCTCCCTGTTGGGATTTGATGGTACCGTCGCGCAGAGGAAAACAAAAATTTTAAATAATTGAATCGAATTCAATTGACGACGGCCCAATTTTATAATCAATTAATTCAAACAATGTTTTAATTGCTTTTAATAATTAGAAACAATTCGACTTTCGTAAAATCGAACGAGCATGATTAATTTATATTTAATATATTAGTCATATATATATAACAATTATATATATATATATATATATATATATATATATTAATATATAATACATGTATATAATTATATATATAATATATATTCATCATATATTAAATTATATATATAATTATATACAGCATGCATCATTATGCATTATACACCATGCATGCATTTCATTATATCATACATATACTATACGTATGCAAATATGTATATATATAATACACAGAACACTTATATTTACATATATACATCACAAAGCATGCATATATACAACACTTATGAGCACCTACTTATGTATGTCGATGTCCAGACACCGTGACCGATGAGATGCGGTCCACATACTCTAAGTACTAGTCTTAATGGGAAAGGCCTGTATCCTCATTATGGTGTAACCCTTTGACTAGGAACAAGTTCGACGAGTTACATTACGTGCTGGATTAACTCACGGTTCTACTAGACCAATCCACCGTAATAAAGTAACTTCATCAGGATCATACCTATGCAACTAGCATGTGATAAAAGATATGGAATGCCAATAAGTATAAAAGATATTATTACGAATAAAAACCGATTGTATTACAAGAGAAAAGTCAGACCATAGCCACAAGTTGGCTTGATGGTCACCTTATTCTAACAATCTCCCACTTGACCTAAAGCCAACTATTCATATATCTAAGTCCCATCGACTCTCGATGTTTCTCGTGAATTGATGTCGATAATGGCTGGTGAAGGGATCTGCAACGTTGTCTTCAGAGGTGACACGTTCAACAACGACTTCACCCCTCTCTACAATCTCACGAACAAGGTGATACTTCCTCAATACGTGCCTGGACTTCGGATGAGATCTCGGTTCCTTGGCCTGTGCCACGGCACCGGTGTTGTCGTAGTATACCTATAATGCATCGTCCACACTTGGAAATACACCCAACTCTTGGATGAACTTCCTTATCCAAGAAGCCTCCTTTGCTGCATCACATGCTGCAATGTACTCAGCTTCGGTGACAGAATCAGCCGTCGTGCCTTGCTTGAAACTCTTCCAACACACAGCGCCACCGTTGAGCTTAAAAATAAATCCTGAATTTGACCTTGAGTCATCAACATCCGACTGGAAACTAGAATCCGTGAAGCCTTCTATTTTCAGCTCGGCATCCCCGTAGACTAAGAACAAATCTCTAGTTCTTCGTAAGTACTTGAGAATGTCCTTCACTGCCTTCCAATGGGCAGGTCCAGGGTTAGACTGATATCTGCTTGTGACACTCACCACAAACGCAATATCAGGTCTCGTACARAGCATGCCATACATTATGCTACCAATAGCAGATGCATATGGTGTCCTATTCATCTCYTCGATTTCCGCTTGCGTCTGAGGACACATAGATTTCGATAGACGAATCCCGTGGGACATTGGCAAGGAACCTCTCTTGGATTCTTCCATGTGAAACCGTTTCAACACGATGTCTATGTACAAGGATTGGGACAAGCCAAGCAATTTCCTCGATCTATCTCTATAGATCCGTATTCCCAATACGTAGGATGCTTCGCCCAAATCCTTCATTGAGAAACGTGTGGATAACCATGCTTTGGTTGATTGCAACATCCCTACATCATTCCCAATGAGTAGTATGTCATCAATGTAAAGCACTAGAAAAGTCACWGCGCTCCCACTAACCTTCTTGTAAACACAAGGTTCCTCCGGGTTCTTTACAAAATCAAGCTCTTTGATAACTGTGTCGAACCGGATATTCCAACTTCGGGATGCTTGTTTCAATCCATAAATGGATCGCTGGAGCTTGCAAACCTTTTGCTCCTCTCCAGTGGATATGAAGCCTTCCGGCTGCGCCATATAGATTTCTTCCTCAATGTTACCATTAAGGAAGGCGGTCTTCACATCCATTTGCCATATCTCGTAGTCATAATACGCAGAAATGGCCAGCAAAATCCTAATGGACTTAAGCATCGCGACTGGTAAAAAAGTTTCCTCATAATCAACACCTTGCTTCTGAGTATATCCTTTTGCAACCAGTCTAGCTTTATAGGTCGCTACCTTTCCATCAACTCCAATTTTTCTTTTATAGATCCACTTGCAGCCTATGGGAACGATTCCCTCGGGTGGATCTACCAAGGTCCATACCTTGTTGGAGTACATGGAGCCCATTTCGGATTTCATGGCTTCCAGCCAATGTCCCTGGTCTGTATCAGATACAGCTTCGATGTAGGTTCTAGGATCGGATCCTTGATCAACCTCATCTACTAGGAATAATCTATCAGGTACTTTCCAAACTCTTTCGGATCGTCGCACCGATGGTTCAGGAGGTATATTAGTGGTTTGTTGAATTTGTTCATTCTCATGTGTTTGAACTTCATTTTGTGGTTCTCGAACTTCTTCGAGTTCTACCATGCTGCCTTTTCTATCCAATAGAAATTCCTTCTCAAGGAACGTGGCATTTCTTGAAACAAACACTTTTGCTTCAGAAATAAAGTAGAATTCGTATCCCATTGAATCTTGGGGATACCCCACAATAGCATAAATCGGATCGACTATCCAATTTGTCTCCCATCAACCGCTTCACATAAGCGGGGCAACCCCATATCTTAATATGTTTGAAACTGGGCTTTCGGGAATGCCAAAGTTCATATGGAGTGGAGTTAACTGCTTTGGTGTTAACTCTATTCAGCAAATATACGACAATCAGGAGTGCATGACCCCATAAGTATGCCGGCAGTTCAGCGAATCCCATCATGGGTTGAACCATGTCTAACAAAGTTTGATTCCGACGTTCGGAAACTCCGTTCAATTGAGGAGTTCCAGGAGAAGTCCACTGTGAGAGAATCCCATTCTCTTTTAAGTAGTCTATAAACTCGGCGCTCAAGTACTCTCCACCACGATCAGATCGTAGTTTCTTAATACGTCGCCCGAGTTGGTTTTCTACTTCGTGT
>BMAC01000114.1:1393914-1413034 GCA_014905375.1 Phtheirospermum japonicum
TACGTGCTGGATTATCTCACGGTTCTGCTAGACCAATCCACCATAATAAAGTAACTTCATCAGGACCATACCTATGCAACTAGCATGGGATAAAAGATATGGAATGCCAATAAGTATAAAAGATATTATTACGAATAAAAACCGATTGTATTACAAGAGAAAAGTCAGACCACAGCCACAAGTTGGCTTGTTGGTCACCTTATTCTAACACCCCCTTCTCGAAATCCACCTTTGTTCGTGGTTGTTAGTGGCTTGTGGGATTGGCCTCATAGTGTTGGAAGTTATTGTGAATTTTTGGTGTAGGGAGGTTTAGAATAAAAGATAATTGTGAAATATAGGGTGTCTAAGGGGTGGTTTATATAGGAATTATTGGATCTTGAAAATAGGAGTCCTAGATTTTTCCCAATTTTAATTAAGGTAGGAGATATTAAGCTTACCTATTCAATTTAGAACTCCCATAAGTTAATAGATCTAGACTTAAAAATCAGCCAAAACTCGTGCGAAATAATACCATAAATTTACTTACCTTATGGGATTAATATTCCTAACCCGATTCTTTCCAAATTCTGCAGAGTCGGTTACGGTAAGAGTTACTTTAGCGGTAAGGGTTACCGCTAGACATATTGTTAATTTTCCTGCTATTCCCTAGCGGTGACTTAACGGTTAGGATGGCCGCTAGTTACACCATTACACCCTTCCATTTCCAGCTAGTGGTAGTTTAGTTGCTTGATTATCATCGTTACGCCTAGCTTGCTAATGGTAAGAGCAAGCGGTATGGGTTACCGCTAGATTCCCAGATTAGGCGAATTTTTTAAATTTTTCTGAACATCAACATCGCGTAAACGTACCATGGCATAGACTCAATTATAAATAAAATGAAAGAAAGAGAATTAAAAAGAGAAAAATAATACAAGTGCTTGGGTTGCCTCCCAAGAAGCGCATCTTTTAACGTCGCTTGCTCGACGCGAATTTAGCAATTAATTTTTAGCCGGAGGCGGGTCCACCAACTTCAACACTTCTAATCATGATTTGCTGCCACTCCATCATGATACAGCTTTACTCGTGTCCATTTACTTGGAATGTTGTATCCTTTTTCTCATCGTACAAAGTGACTGCTCTAGAATTATTGATTTCTTTGATCACAAACGGACCATTCCATCTTGACTTGAGCTTACCTGGAAAGATCTTTAATCGAGAATAATAGACTAAAGCTAACTTACCTACCTCCAATCGTTTATCAACAAGTTTACGATCATGACGTATCTTCGTTATCTTGTTTTGCCTCCAGGCATCATCATAAGACTCGTTTCTGATTTCTTCGAGTTCGATTAATTCCAATATCCTATACTCGCCCGCTTCATCGTGATTCATATTTAGTTTTCAGATGTCCCAACTTGCTCGGTGCTCTATCTCAATGGGCACATGACACGCCTTCCCATAGATGAGTCGGAAGGGACTCATACCAAGCCTTTTCTTGTAGGTTGTTCTATAAGCCCATAGCGCATCAACAATTTTTACTGCCCAATCTTTCCAATTTGGTCCAACTGTTTTCTCGAGGATAGCTTTCAGCTGACGGTTGCTCATTTCGACTTGTCCAGAAGTTTGAGGATGGTAAGGTGTAGCTACCTTGTGCCGGACTCCATATTTCGTCATCAACCTCTCGAAGGCTCGGTTGCAGAAATGGCTCCCTCCATCACTTATAATCGTTTTTGGCACTCTGAATCTACTAAAAATGTTTTCTTGTAAAATTTAAGTACGATCTCTGCATTTCCTCTTCGCGCGGGGGTCGCCTCCACCTACTTGGATACATAGTCGACTCCTACTAGTATATACTCGAAGTCTATGCTTTTAGGAAAAGGTCCCATGAAACCTATTCCCCATACATCAAAAATCTCTACCACTTGATTAGGCACTTGTGGCATCTCATCACGTTTTTCTATATTGTCGGTTCGTTGGCAGTGGTCGCATGTTTTGCAGTATTCGTATGCATCAGCAAATAAACTAGGCCAGTAGAATCCGGCTTGCAGTACCTTAAATGCTGTCTTTTGAGCTTCGAAATGCCCTCCTTGATCGTGGCAAAAATGCAATATACGTCCCATCTCATCGTTTGGAACGCATCTTCTATTTATCCTATCTTTACAGCATTTGAACACATAAGGATCATCCCAAAAATACTCCCCGCATTTATTCAAAAATCTCTTCCTTTCTTGGTAGGATAGGTGGTTAGGTATAATGTTGCAAGCAAGACAGTTCACAATATCGGCATACCAAGGAGTAATTAATTGCTCAAGAATATACGCATTTTCATAAGGGAATAAATCATTAATCATAAATTTTTCACTTCCATCATCCTCAGTTATCATCCTAGACAAATGATCATATACAACGTTTTCACATCCTCGTCTATCTTTTATTTCTACGTCGAATTCTTGCAGTAATAAAATCCACCTAATAAGACGTGGTTTGCTTTGAGGTTTAGAAAATAAGTGATGCAATGTAGCATGATCCATATATACTATTACTTTCACTCCAACTATATAAGATTTAAATTTATCAAGGGAAAATACAACTGCTAATAATTCTTTTTCAGTCGTGGTGTAGTTACGTTGGGCATCATTTAACATATAACTTTCATTATAAATAACCCTAAGCAACTTATCCACATGTTGTCCTAAAATGGACCCCACCGCTTCATTTGAAGCATCGCACATTATTTCAAAAGGTAGAGTCCAATTAGGAGCAACAACTACAGGAGCAGAAGTAAGGCTAGAAGTAAGGCTCTCTTTAAGCTCATTAAACGCATTCATACATTCTTCATTAAAAAAAAGGAGTATCTAAAGTCAAGAGTTTACAAAGTGGACGACTAATTTTTGAAAATCTTTAATAAAACGTCTATAAGAACTTGCATGACCAAGAAAACTCCTAATACCTTTCACATCACAAGGGGGAGGAAGAGTTTCAATAACTTCAATTTTAGCTTTATCAACGTCCAAACCCCTATTAGAAACAACATGTCCTATTATAGTACCACTTTTTACCATAAAATGGGATTTCTCCCAACTCAACGTAAGATTCTTCTCAGTGCAACGTTCTAAAACCTTAGACAGATTAGATAAATAATGTTCAAAAGATGAACCAAAAATTGAAAAATCATCCATAAATACTTCAAGAAAATCCTCAATAAAATCAGTAAAAATCGTAAGCATGCACCTTTGAAAAGTCGCTGGTGCGTTGCATAAGACGAAAGGCAAATGTGCCGAATGGGCTTGTGAATGTCGTCTCACTTTGATCTTCTAGAGCAATAGCCACTTTGTAATAGCCCAAAAGGCCATCCAAAAAGTAATAGAATACATGTCCGTCAAGTTTGTCGAGAAGTTGGTCTATGAACGACATAGGAAAGTGGTTTTTATGAGTGGCTACATTTAGTTTTCTATAATCGATACACATACGCCATCTAGTAGTCAGTCGGGTTGGAACTATCTCGCCTTTTTCGTTTTCAGTTATGGTTATGCCTCCTTTATTCGGAACCACATGGATCGGGCTCACCCATTTACTGTCAGAGATAGCGAAAATAACCCCTTCATCGTTAAGCTTCAAAATTTCCTTCTTGACCACCTCATAAAGCGTTGGCGTTAGTCTTCGTTGGCTCTCTCTTATGGGCCTTGCATCAGGTTCTAGCTCGATTAGGTGCATACAAGTAATAGGACTTATCCCCTTTATGTCGATGATGCTCCATCCTATGGCTTCTTTGTAGGTACTCAGCACCGAAATCAATTCTCTTTCCTCATGTTCTTTCAATGCTGAAATATGATGATGAGTTTTGTTTCATTGGGCTCGAGGAAAACGTACTTCAAATGACTTGGTAGTGGTTTCAAATCCACTTTTGGCTCGAGCTCGAGTGCTTAGCTATTTCGCATAATTCTTCATCAGAATCTTCAAATCCTACATAATCTTCAGTGATTTCGTTCAAATCAATTTCTAATATTTTTGCCACCCTGCCCTAAAATTTTGTGTCGTCCTTGACGCTTAATTCATCTAAAATGGTGATTCCCTTTAGCTCGTGAATGCAAGATGCTATAGGATCAATAATTGAAAAATCGGCGTGCAAGAACGGAGAGGGAGTATTGTGAATTTCTTTAAGCAAAAACGTCACTAACTCGTACAAAATGGATAAAGTCATTCTCCCTTTGTGCACATCAATCACTATATGAGAGGTGGACATGAATGGTCGGCCTAGAAAAATAGTATGCTCCGTGCCTTCCTTTGGAATTTCACATACATTAAGTATAACAAATCAACTGGAATTACAAGTTCGCTGACTTGTACTAATACATCTTCAACGATGTCGAGAGGTTGTCTTATCGATTGATCCGCCAATTGTAGTCGCATCGTAGTTGGCTTTGCTGCTCTAAGTTCAAATTCTTTATATAGCGAATACGACATTAAATTTATTCTAGCTCCAAGGTCAAGCATTCCACATGATGTTTGCCCATTTCCTAAAGCGATAGTTATGCAAAAACTCCCCGGATATTTTTACTTCGGAGGTAATGGACCCTTGAATATGGCGCTCACCTCTTTGGTTAATTCCACTCGTTGTGTTATTGCCAGCCGCCTATCCCTTGAATCTAATTCCTTCAAAAATTTAACGTATGCTGGCATTGTCTTGATCACAACTAAAAGGGGAAGGTTAATGTTGACATTCTTCAGCAAATTATAGAGTTCCATTAATTTCTTGTTTTCTTTGGAAAAGGAACCTTGTCATGAATCATAGTTGTTGACTGTTTCGGTTGCGGAGTCGAAGACTTGGTGGAATCGTCAATTGTCATTGGAGTGGGGACTTGGTTCGGAATTTTCCCCTTCAATGATCCCGGAATATAAGGATTCGGTGACTTATACATTTGGTCCACTGGTTTAGGGTTGTCTTTCTTAGGCGAAGCCGTAGTTGGAATTTTGGACACCTCCTCTTATTCTTTTTCTATCTCGACTTCATTATCCACTTTCTTTCCACTTTGAAAGATATGAACCGCTGAAGCTTGCTCGGGTTGGCTTAGAAATTTTCCTTTCTTGTTTTCTGATTTTGCAATCGAAGCTCGCCATTTGGCCCATCATTGTCTCTAGCTTCTTCATACTTTTAGAGAGATCATTCAATGTTTGTCCCTGCTTATTTACTTGCGTAGTTAATTGCACAAGCCTGTCTCGATTTGAATTGTCTCAGTGACTTGGTTTTGTTGCCAAATTAATAGTTGATCGTTCGGTTGAACTGGAGCAGGTGTTGGTCCCGTTGTTGGATATTTGTTCGGCAGAGGTGGTGGTGCTGGTTGCGAATCGGTTTGTGCAGGAGTGTGATGTGGGTTTCCAGGACCTCATTGAAAATAAGGAGAATTACGTTGAACTTGTTTGTTCGTGGGTATCTTTTCGGGAAGGGGGAATTTGTGCTGACACATCTGATCTTGTATGGCTTTTGCCTCGGCTTTCAATTCGTCAAAATACGCCATCTTGCACACATCCACTATATGCCCTTGCTCCCCGCAATGAGTACACGTTTCATTGCCCTTTGAAGGAGTGTTTTCCTCGTCATTTAGTACCTCAGACACTTCGTTGACTCTTATTTTTCATGGTCTAGAACTCGTCTGTCTGCATATCTCTCTCATCTTTTCGAACAACTGCTTTGCTTCCGTGGCATTCAAGTACCCGAAATCTCCTCCAACTGCTATCTCGACTTGATTTTTATAGGAGTCCAATAGCCCTTCGTAGAAAAATTGATTAACCATACCTGGAGAGTTGTGGTTATGTGGGCAAGCGTGCAAGAGTGTTTTGTAGCATTCCCATGCTTCGTGTATTAACTCTCTATCTTGATGAACAAAATTTGCTATTTTTCTCCTAATATGTCCCATCGTTTGAGCAGAGTAATAATGATTTATGAATTTATCGCTAACCATATCACAGTCGGTCAGTGATCTTGGTTCTAATGAGAGTAGCCAAGATTTAGCTTTATCTTTCAGGTTGCTTGGAAAACACACCATTTGTAAATCTTCATGATGAAGTCCCGGAGATGGGATTCTACTCACTTCGGCATAAAGTTCTTTAAGAAAAGCTAACGGGTCTTCATTGGTGAGACCATGAAATTTCGGAAGGTTATTGATTATATAAGGTTTAAGCTCAAAGTCTCTTGCAGTCCATCCCAACACAATAGCAGAACTATAAGGGCCAACCTGAGGAGTCGTGAAATCTCGTTGTCTTGGTTTGCACTCCCCCCTAGGGTATCTCTCTTGATTATTAAGTCTCGTGTATTTTCTATCATACTCGTGTCTTTCATTGTAGTGGTTGTTTTGGTTAACGAGCCAGTCGTCAATTAGTTCATCTCCGAGATAGGATCTCTCTGAATAAGTATCTTGGTCGTAGTGATTAACACGAGTTTGTCTTGATTTTTGTTAGTATTGTAGTTAGTTTTTATTGTTGTTTTCGGTATAAGTTGGATAGATTAGGCTTATTTTTGTATATTTGTGCTTCCAGCTTATTTTATCGCTTTTTGATCTATATTGATGCATATAAGTGATTATTTGTGATTTTTCACTTTATATCTAAGTAACCGGAAGAGTTCATCACGTTAGAGATGAAGTATGATGATCGAGAGGCAAAGATCGAGCTTTCCGGCGAAGAAGTAGCAAGAATTAGTAGATGACATTTTCTATAATGGTTTTACCATCTGAAACCGTTATAGTATCATTGAAGATCATGGGCGTTAGTTATAGCTTTCTATAACGGTTACTCTTACCGCTACCCAGAACCGTTATCGAAGAGCAGCAGTGCAAAATTGATGAACTGGCGGTAGCTATCTATAACGGTTACTCTGACCGCTAAAGCTATCACTAAGAAAATTTTGATTCGAACTTTTTCGCACCTATTTTTATTTAAAGTTTTCAATTTTAAAAAGTTCGCCCGCAAGAGAACGGGATCACTTGTAGGTAAGTAAGTTGAATTAAATCTAAAGAGCAATAAATTAAATCTAAGAGCAATAAATTAAATCTAAAGATTACTTAAACTATGACCTAATTAATTAAATCTAGAGATTATTGAAACTAAGAATAAATTATCTAAGATTAATTTAACTATGAACTAATTAATTAAAAGGCTTTTAAAATGATTTTAAGAAAACTAGGGTTCTAGAGCTTCGATTCGTCTCCACGACCTCTTGGGAAAACCCAATTGATGGTTCACAACGAATCTAGGCTCTAGACCCATAAGATCTAGCAAAAAACAATCAACATAATAAACCTAACAAAATCACAATCACGATTCATCATGAAAGTAATAATTAATTAAACTAAATGAAAACATGCAACTAAATTAAAAGGCGAAGAGAATAGTTACTTAATACTAAACTAAGACGAACCGCATCATTTTGGTGAAGAAATCTTGAATCTAAATTAATCTAAACTATCTAGGAGCTAATCCAAACTAATGCTAAAAACTAGAGATTTAAAACTAAGAAATTTGAAGAGTAACTAAGAAAATAAACGGCACTCATTGGGGTTGTTAGCCCCTAAGAGGCCTTAGAAACCCTAGGATTATGATAATGTATGTAAAAATTTGAAATACATAGGGTGTTTATAGTTGTGGGAAGTCTTAGGCAGCAAGAAACGCTAAAAATGCGTTTCTGGGCCTGCTAACGGTAAGGTAACGGTGAGAACCGTTATAGTAGCTACCGCTAAAGCTATTGCGAATGCCTCTGTCCAGTCTTAGCGGTAGCGTTAACGTTAAGGTAGCGGTCAGAGTAACCGTTATAGATAGCTACCGCCAGTTCATCAATTTTGCACTGCTGCTCTTCGACAACGGTTTCTGGGTAGCGGTGAGAGTAACCGTTATAGAAAGATATCGCTAGCGCCCATGATCTTCAATGATACTATAATGGTTCTAGATGGGATAACCGTTATAGAAAATGTTAGCTACTAATTCTTGCTACTTCTTCGCCGGAAAGCTCGATCTTTGCCTCTCGATCATCATACTTCATCTCTAACATGGTGAACTCTTCCGGTTACTTAGCTATAAAGTGAAAAACCACAAATAATCATTTATTTGCATCAATCTAGATCAAAAGGTGATAAAATAATCTTGAAGCACAAATATACGAAAATAAGCCTAATCTATCCAACTTATACCGAAAACAACAATATAAACTAACTACAATACTAACAAAAATTAAGACAAATCCGTGTTAATCAACTACCCCACGCTTTATTGGTTTGTTCGTCCTCGAACAAACGATAGTTTCAAAGACTAACAAGAATGAAAATCAGTCCAAGCAATGAGTCGTGCGATGCTACATAGATAATTTTAAAAATATAGATACATGTCACGCAACTTCAAACACTCAACCCTTATTACATTGTCGCTCCAAAATCAAATTCATCCATCCTCACAAAAGGGTAATATATAGGGTGTACGCTCAAAGCACTCAAGTATTTTCTGCATGGGACGTGTATATGCTCAAATCATACAAATTCAAATACAATAAACAAGAACCGAAAATCAATCTCTTTTAATCGCAAATTAAGTGTGTTATCAACTAAGAATCGGAAAAGGTCTTTTCGGGTTGTAATGTAAGGTTCTTTGGACGGGTATGGAATATATAAGTCGTGTGGCTAAATAACTCACTCAACCTAATCTAATCACGAAGCAATGTGCTTCACCTCTCTCAAAAATAAAAACCTCACTAGACTCTTATAACGTAGCCTTTAAACTTAGGCTATTTCCCAACTCGTAACTTTAAAACCGACTTTTGTTCAAACCACTTAAACACAATTGAAGCTTATAATTTCTTCTATTTCACAACTCTTTTGCACTTAAAACATTAGGCTTCGTAATAAAATTAATAATAAAACACAAGCCTTCATTAGTGCATAGGCAATTCAACTAGACTCACCATCCTTTTTTTCTTCTTCTTTTTTATCTTCCCCTTATTATAATTTTTTATGGGGTATATTTTTTCCCTTCTTTTTTTTTAAATTTTTCTTTTCGGATGGTTGTCCTTAATTACAAAAATTCATAAATCCCTAATAAAATTTCCAAAACTCTAATAACCAATAAAAATAACGAACTCTTACCCCACGCTTTTAATGGTCGTAGGAGACTCAATAACACTCATGGCTATAGGAAATGGATTATTTGACTATGATTGGCTCATTCGGAACTTATAGTGGCTAATATATATAAATATGGCCGGAATTAGGGTTTTTTCTGTGCCTTAATGTCATTTTCAAAGCTAACTACACACAGCGATTTCAAAGAGATCTCAAAACAGAACTCACTGAAGTACATGCAATGACAATAAACACTCAGGCTACTCACTGGTTTTTGCACAAAAAAGTTTTGAATTAACACTGCTTTTAAGGTTTTGCGAAATCAATTGCGTCCAAGTACCATTTTACAATATATAAATAATAATTTTGAAAATATTTTATGCAATTATACATGCTCAAAGACAATAACATCAAATCATACGTAGTCAACTTCGACAGGCAAGCTAGACAAACACAATTCAACGCGGGAATAGCAGTTAATCGCGTAAAATATTATCTACTACAAATCATGATTTTTATAAATCGCACAGTTTTTCAAATATAAATCAAAACTCAACCATCCCCCCTCTAAAACTCGGCAATCCCCCGATTTCCATAAATGAGTACAAGAAAATAAAAGCAAGGGAGAAAGGAAATAAGAAAACGTCCCTAAAAATAGTCGAGCTTTCTCCAAAAAACTATGTGCAACCATCATTGGCCTTGAATCGCGTGATTGAAAATGTCTTCATTAACGACCGAAAATTGCAGCTCGATTTTGTTCACAGTTTTGCAGATTTGACCACGCTAGCGGTTGCCTTAGTGGTAAGGACAACCGCTAGGTCAACCGTTAAGTTCTCTGTGCAACGGTAGCGGTAAGTATAACGGTCAGTGCCACCGCTAAGTATATCGTTATTCTCCCTGTTACTCCTCAGCGGCCGGTTTAGCGGTACATGTCATCGTTACTTGCCTAGACTTCTAACGGTAATGCTAGCGGTAAAGGAGTCACCGCTAGGTTCCCAGTTTTGGCGATTTTCTCAAAATTTTCTGCACATCAACACCGCATAAATGTTCCATAACATAAAAATAACTAATAAACTAAAGAAAATAAAGAAAAATAAAAATAAAATATAAGGAAAGAAAGAAATCAAACACTTGGTTTGACTCCCAAGAAGCGCTTGTTTAACGTCSAAAGCTCGACGCCTTCTACGGACGATGTTATCCCGGATCCAAAAATAATGACGATCGTGCCAAGCCTTAGTGTTCTCCAATAGTAGGAATGGACGATTAAAACCCTAATGGCCAGCACGGAAAGCAATTCGTAGAAAATTAAAAGCCTCAGCTCTCTTTGGAGGTAGAAAAAGCGAGTAATTGATTACTACGAACACATCAAAAATCAATCGGGACACGGGGTGATCCTCGACCTTTGGAAAAACTAGGAAATCCATTGAACAAACAGAAAATCCCTCAGACATCCCGAACTCCTTTACTTCATTGATATCCCCCTCAATAATTTGAAAAATATTTAAATCTATATTCGGGCATAGGGGGGGGGGGATTGGAATTCTTCTTAACTAACATGTCCACCACCTCCATCTCAATATCGACCAAAGCATCGGGTGGCACAGTATGAGGCTCAATAATCTCATCTCCCTCCAATAACTCTTCCACCGCTTCAAAATTAAGTTTCCACAACGGTCCGGGTGGAACGAAATGAGGTTCAATAGTCTCACCCTTTTCTAAATTGGCCATTGCAACACCTCCATTCTCATTGAGCTCGAGTAGGCTCGAATATTCAACGTTGTGTGGGTTCTCAAATGGAAATACCTAAACATTATTGTCTAAAGTCTCATTGATTATCATAAGGGGAGCGATATCAACCAATTTCTCAATATCCTCCTCCTCACACGTATCTCCCAAATGATCGTTCAAGCTCAAATTCTCAACATTCAAGGTGGGCTCAATCACATCAATAATCGGCAACTCTGGTTGACTTGGAAGTTTATTTCTCTCGTCTGATCATTTTGCTAAATAATCCTCGATTTGATCACACAGTGCCTCTACAGTCTTTGCAGTCTCAGAAAAATCATATTCTGGCATAGTTAATTGCACAATTTTATCTTGTTGACAAATACTCTCGGCTTCTTGACCTTGTTGCCTCACCAAAGATTGATCATATGGTTTATAGTCTTCATAGCTCGGGTAGGAAGGAATCGAGTCGGGGGACCCATAACTCGAATAATCATGGATGGAGATAACATGATCTTGTAGCTTATCGTCAAATGGTACTATACATGTATTCACCAAATGCCTTCGGCCTCCACAACGATCACATACTACATTAGGTGCGTAGAACTTCCACATGAATTTATCGTATACTTCATCCCACGTTCGCAAAGAGTCGGGCTCTGCATAATTTACCATTTCTTTACCCGATCCTTTAGTGTGAAAGGGAAAATTCGCATCCTTAATTGATCTCTAGTAAGCCCGAGAAGAGGGGAATTCTGGGTGATGTCTTCGTAATTTTGGATGAATTTTAGTGGATCCTCGCTCCGAAGCCCATGAAAAACCGGGAGGTACTTTTGGTCGTAATCGTCAGGATAGTAATTCTGCATCGTGGGGCTCAATGGGATGGCCGGTCGAAGCCACGCCAATCGGACGTTATACCGTAATTGGACATTATCTCTTTTTTTAAAAATTTTTATAAAAAAAAAAATTTGGGTCGTTGAACCTAGGTGTCGAGAGATGTACCTTGCATACACAACACTCAACGCACAAGATTAAACGTACCAGCGGAAGACAATAAAAATGAACAAAAAGAAAAATCACAAACAAATACGAAAGATAAACGAAACAAGTAAAAACATAGATAAGGTTACAAAGAGCAAACACAAAAAATCACAACCTTTAGCATTCCCCGGCAACAACGCCAGAATTTTGATTCGAACTTTTCCGCACCTATTTTTATTTAAAGTTGTCAATTTTAAAAAGTTCACCCGCAAGAGAACGGGATCACTTGTAAGTGGGTAAGTTGACTCGTGTCGATCTCAAAGGAAATCTAGATTCGGAAGTTCCTCTTGTGTTTGATACAACGAATAAGGAAAAAAAAACTAATCTAAACATGCTGACAGGGGGGGTTGTTTGAGAGTTATAAGAACGAGAGATTAATTAAACTAAGAGCAATAAGTTAAATCTAAAGATTATTAAACTATGACCTAATTAATTAAATCTAGAGATTATTTAAACTAAGTATTAATTATCTAAGATCTAAGATTAATTTAACTATGAATTAATTAATTAAAAGGCTTTTAAAATGATTTTAAGAAAACTAGGGTTCTAGAGCTTTGATTCATCTCCACGACCTCTTGGAAAAACCCAATTGATGGTTCACAACGAATATAGGCTCTAGACCTATAAGTTCTAGCAAAAAACAATCAACATAATAAACCCAACAAAATCACAATCACGATTCGTCATGGAAGCAATAATTAATTAAACTAAATGAAAACATGCAACTAAATTAAAAGGCGAAGAGAATACTTACTTACTACTAACTAAGACGAACCGCAACATTTTGGTGAAGAAATCTTGAATCTAAATTAATCTAAACTATATAGGAACTAATCTAAACTAATGCTAAAAACTAGAGATTTAAAACTAAAAAATTTGAAGAGTAACTAAGAAAATAAACGACACTCGTTGGGGTTGTTAGCCCCTAAGAGGCCTTAGAAACCCTAGGATTATGATAATGTATGTAAAAATTCGAAATACATAGGGTATTTATAGTTGTGGGAAGTCTTGGGCAACAAGAAACCCTAGAAATGCGTTTCTGGGCCTGCTAACAGTAAGGTAACGGTAAGAACCGTTATTGTAGCTACTTCTAAATCTATCGCTAATGCCTCTATCCAGTCTTAGCGGTAGCGTTAACGATAAGGTAGCGGTCAGAGTAACCGTTATAGATAGCTACCGCTAGTTCATCAATTTTGCACTGCTGCTCTTCGACAACGGTTCTGGGTAGCGGTGAGAGTAACCGTTATAGAAAGCTATCGCTAGGGCCCATGATCTTCAATGATACTATAACGGTTCCTGATGGAATAACCGTTATAGAAAATGTCAACTACTAATTCTTGCTACTTCTTCGCCGGAAAGCTCAATATTTGCCTCTTAATCATCATACTTCATCTCTAACATGGTGAACTCTTTCGGTTACTTAGCTATAAAGTTAAAAACCACAAATAATCACTTATTTGCATCAATCTAGATCAAAAAGCGGTAAAATAAGCTGGAAACACAAATATACAATAATAAGCCTAATCTATCCAACTTATACCAAAAACAACAATAAAAACTAATACTAACAAAAATCAAGACAAATCTGTGTTAATCACGTAGCGATGATTGTTTCTATTTTCACCTCTCTCTTGTTCTTCATTCCTGTCCATCACATTTTGCTGGATTGCTTCCCAATACTCACATGGTTGTGCTGGTCCTCCGGGGCGAACTGGTTCGCTTCCATATTCATCTCTATTACGGATCAGAGGGTTTCTAGGTGGTTGATCATTCATGATATCGTATCAGGAATTATGTCGCAAACAAAATTAGTGGTGACAGACGAATCGCTTTCAGAAATGTGAGGAGGTTTTGCTTGATTGGAACGATGAATGTTATCTATGAATGGTGCAAGTTCGATTCGAAGTGATCTTCTTCCTTTCATGCACTCAACAACAAATCAAACGTATCGAATGGCAAAACTAATCCTAGTTATAAAAATAGATGGTTGAACGGAAAATAATACGAACAAACATTGTTTTGAAACCTTTGCCTTTTTTGTTCCACTGCAACGGCGCCAAAATTCTGATTCGAACTTTTGTGTTTCTACTTTATAAATATTTGTCAATTATTCAAAAGCTCGCTAGCAAGAGTACGAGTTCGAATGTCGGTTGGTAAGTTAAACCGAGTCGATCTCTAGGAACATGCAATTAGAATCTCAAATATTTGTTTAATCACAAAGTAACACGAAAACTTGTACAATTTGGGAGTTTTGTTTGTTTTGATTATCTAATAATTTAAAACGAAATAACATAAATGAAAACTAAGTAACTTGAACTAATTAACAAACTAGAAATTAATATCATGAATTATCTTCCAAAAAATCAATCTAAAAAGCATGTACGAATCTAAAAGCATAAAACTCAACAAAAATAACTAGCATAAACGAAAAGCAATTATCATGAACGAAACATAAATGAAATCAAAAAATATGAACGAAATAACATGAAAAGCATAAAAGTAATTAAATAGCATGAGAGCGTGAAGAATATTAAATCTCCAATAACTAAGCATAAACTTATTAAACTAAATTAAGATGAAAGATTAGGAATCCAAATATCAAAAGTAACTAAGGTTTGAAGTGTAAAAATAATTCAAGAACAATAATAAAAGCAACTACTTAATCGCATGAATTAAACTAAGAAAACAATTAAAAAGTTTAGAATACTTATTGAAACTAAGAAGTGCAGTAAATCCTCCAGCTATTTCGGAGAAAACGCGTAGATCTTTGCCGAAAACCGAATCACGAACTAAAAACTGGAGTTAGGAACTTGTGACCCTTGAATCTTCAATCTTGATCTTCTATTATAATATGGATTGTAAAGGTGTGTTGTTTTTAAGGCTATGGACCGAAAATAAGGTTATGGTGGCGATATGTGTCCTTTTGGACAGATTAAGAGAGAGGTTTATATAGTTTTCCCATGTCTTGGAGAACAAGTTAGGGTAAAAATGCATTTTTGGGCAAGTAACGGTAAGACTTAGTGGTATGAGTTACCGCTAAATATACGGTTAACCCTCTCTGAGTAGTCTCTGTCCATCTGTAGCAGTGTTGGTAGTGGTAAGAACGTAATCGTTAAGTATACCGCTAAAACTCTCTGTCATTTCCTAATGGTGTAACTAATGGTATAAAGATACCGCTAGAGTTACTGCTATTTTGGTCTGGGAGCTCTCTGTCCATCCTCACCGGTAAGATAGCGGCAATGGTAGTGGTAAGGGTTACCGCTAACTCGCATTTTCTGCTACTTCTTCACCAGAAAGCTCGATTCTCATCTCTTACTCATTGAACTTCATCTCTTATGCGCTGAGCTTCTCCGGTTACTTAGCTATAAGATGAAAAACAGAGAATAATCACCTATTTGTATCAATTTAGATCACAATACGGTAAAATAAGTTGGAAGTATAAAATTACGAAATTAGGCTTAATCTACCCAACTTATACGAAAAACAATAAGAAAAACTAACCAAAATACTAATAAAAATAAGGACAAATATGCGTTAAACAATAACATTTACCATTGATAACCACGAACTACTACTTGCATGATAATGATCTCTTTACATGGGTCAAATGAGTAACCAATATCAACGATACAATTTGGTGTTTCACAGTAGGAAGTAAACTCAACATTTTCTTTAGGGGTTACAAGTCCATCTTGAGTTAAGGTATCAAAGTACATTTTGATTCCATTCCAGTGAAATTGTGCTTTCTTGAGTTAAGTCAAGATAAGGATTTTGAGAAAGTAATATTTGGTCAAGTGTATTAGTAATGGTACAATAATGCGCATATAGTACATAGGTAGAGAATCTCAACTCCCACCATGTCTTCGTCATTCCAATGACGAAATTGATATTTCCTTATATCTTCACTTTGACCAATCATATGAGTGCTCTCATATTGCACTTATCCATATTTAATCGCCTGATTATCTTTAGGATATATGCAAACTGTAGAATTTAGTATTCCACAAACTCGGGTTTAGTTTAAAGCCTTCACATGACCGAGTTTTCCCATGATTCATTATCTCAAATTAAGAATTTCAAATAACTAGTGATATCTCTTATTTCATTAAGAGTGGGTGTTATGTTCATATCATCGACATATACAATTATAATCGCGAATTCGAAACTTATTTTCTTTATAAATACGCAAGAGCGTAGATTATCTTTTCCCAACCAAGTAGTCACTTAGACGATTATACCACATCCGTCTGGATTGTTTCAATCCATAAAGTGAGCATTTTAGTTTAATTGCAAATGCACTCCGTGGCTTAGTCACTTGCCTTGACAATGAAAGGCCATCAAGCACTTTCGTATATATCTCTAAATCATGATCCCCATAGAGATTTGATGTAACCACAGGTATAAGCTGCATTCTCATTCTTTGGAATTATAACATCAATTATGAGGGAGTACATATCCTCATAGTCGATTCCAGGGCGTTATGAGAATACTTTGTGCTTCAAGTCTAGAATTGCATCTCATGGCTTTATTTCTCTCATTGCGCTTTCTGACAAAACTTTGTTTATGTCCTAAAGGCTTTACACTTAGTGAGGTTAGCACTACCAGACCAAATATCTGTCTTGTTGTCAGTGAATATAGTTTTACCTGGATTGATTCTTTACATTTAGGTCAATTTGCTCTATATTGACATTTCAATAAAGCATGGCTCGATATCATCGTGCTCTATGATTCCTGGAGCAACAGTGTATACATCATCAATGTGTGTGGAAAATCTTTCCATCGAATTATATAAACTCTCATAGTACATTGAGATTTATTTATTCTCTGGAATCATATTAAACATTGGAGCGTCCTCCGGTAATTATTCACGGACATAAGTATAACCAGAGATAGTCTCATGAGAGAAATTATGTTCATTAGCGATCAAATGAAGTTGTGCCATACATGCCCTCTAATTCCTTGGGCGAGTGTTGATCGAACCAAGTGACCTCCCCCTGTTCGTTTTGGGAGTCACGACCCCAACCACACCTCCACTAAGTATGGTTGCAATGTCTTAGTCTGTGACATTGTGCCCTTTATGGGACTTTGAAGCTTGCAGACACATTTGCAGCTGGTATGTATATGATCTCGTCACTTTAGAAATTGAGTCTTCTATACTTTGAAGATCAATTGTTCACTTTACTTTACTTTCAAATTACATTGTGAAATGCGGGGATCATAATGAGACATAGTGTGAAACTATTCCTGTCGTTCCATTAGAAAGTACTTTTTCTTATCTCCCCCTAAAGATGGGAAGACTTTCTCATTAGAGTGACAAATTTTCTAATTTAGCAACAAAGAGATCGTCTGTCAAAGGTTTCAAATAGCGGATGACTGTTGGAGATTCATATCCAACATAAATACTTAATCGTCTTTAGAAACTCATATGAATGTGCTGTGGGGGCGCAATAGGCACATATACTGCGTAATAAAATATGCGTAGATATGAATTATCAGGCTCATATCCAGTTACCAACTGGTACACAAAATATTTTGTTAGCAGGGGTTCATAAACGAATAAGTAAGAGTTGCGTGCAATATTGCATAACCTTGTGCAGAGATAAATATATGAGTGCGCATAAATATTATCTTAGTCACCATCTATATTCTTTTCGATGGTTTCTTCTTTGAGACCTTATTGTATATGCACATTAGGGTACAAGATGCATTACATCGATCTTAATTAAAATGCTATAGACATCAAATACTTTTAATGTAAACTCTCTAGCATTAGAGTTTGGGTGTTCTATAAGGGTGGTGAGTCCTCAGTCATATTAAATATACTAGAAGTTTTGCAAATGCAACATTTTTATGGACAATACGTGCTGAAGTATCAACCAAAACTATAAAATACTTGAATGATCCTCATTTTGAATGGTCATGTCCACATGTATCACCAATTATCAATTATAAAAATGGAATATTATACTTTATATCTTTAGCAATCGCCCAATTGCTTAAACTATGAATCTTACCCTCCAGAGCGTCTAATTCAAGAACAATGGCGTTAAACGTATATCCAGTGTAATCCTAGAAATTGTAATCTTTTGCACATAAGAGAGATGAAATTTTTGTGGAAATATAAATTGTAATCCTATAAATTTTTCTTTTGAAATAAAAATTTGGACAAAGAGATGAGATCTGAGCGACCAGACCTAGAAGAATCCCAAAAATAATGTTCAAACCTTTGGCTATTCTTTGGTATAAGAGTCTGGAGAAGAAGGAAAAAAAGGGCAATGAATTTATCCATAAAGGATAAAAAATCATAGATATATAAAGACAGATTTGTCTTATAAAATCTGCTCCGGGGAAATTCAAATAAAAAAAATGTATAAATCAATTAAAAAACTTCTACCAAATACATTTTTTCAAAAATAGAAAATACTCATGGATTAGAACCAAAATTAAAAAAAGAAATCGAAGAAAAACTGGGCGGATAAATTTATGTGTTTTCTGGCTTCGGGATGGATCTGAAGAAAAACTGGGCGGAAATATTGATAAGATAATAAAAATTTAGAAAAATATATAAACAGAAGAACAGATCGGGGATTTTTTTTTATTCTCGATCGATTTGCTTGGATAGGATTTTTGCCGTGTAGAATTTCGGGATTTAGGTGAGCGGCAGAATATTTAACAGAATAATCAGTGATATGGGAGGAAAATTAGGGGATGAATATTGGACCAAAACAAATTAACTAAAAAAAGTTGTTATGATCTGAAAATATAAGAAGAAAAATGAAGAAATATAAGAAGAAAAACGAAGAAACACAGAGATTGAATGGACTGCTGAAAGGCCGTGAAAAAAGGTTGGCTACAACAATAACATAAATAAAAAAAATTGTTATTTATACCTGGTCAAAATTTTGGCCTCCTCCCAAAATAGACCCTCTATTAACCACAGCCTGACACGTCATTATTGGAGAAATTTAATTGGTTCACATCAGCCCCGTAACGCTCTCCTTTCGACACATCAGCATTAATAGTTAACACTATTAACAACATGGAGGATATAATCCAAATATATCAATTCCTATATTATTAGATTATTACAAAATTAATGTTGTTATACATTGTTGCATTCGTCCCACACATGTTAAGAGAAATTTAACTGAAGTAGTATGGTGAATATAAAAACGAATGAGAACAACTATTTTTGATCAACAAAAAAGATAAATTGGCGGGTCAAATGCCTGGCTGCCGTCAGATCATTGGTTCAACTGCTGACCCAGGCAATG
>BMAC01000114.1:1414765-1428772 GCA_014905375.1 Phtheirospermum japonicum
ATAAAATAATTAAATTAGGTAAGATACAATAAAAAGAAAAGTAATAAATTAGGTAAATATTAGGTTCGGATGACACATAAGCAAACGAAGTACCATAATTTTTTATTTGACAAACGAAGAATGCGAAGCAGACACATAGGTTAGGAGGATTTTGCATTAATATATAGGGGTGATATATATATATATATATACACACACACACACACACTTGTTTAATACACGTGTATTATACTGGGTTTATCAAAAGCTAAATATAAAAAATATTTATGGTAATTACAAAACTTTATGTAAAATGAAAATTTCAAATGATGTATTCTCAACCTGTGCCTTATACATGTCTAATTTATTTATTAATTATTATAATTATTAAATAATTTTATATTTTAATGTTTAGATTCAATTCGTTAATAATTTTATTTACATACTTATAAAATTCAAAAGAAGTCACATTCTAAACCCGTGCCTAATCTCTTTATTAATTATTATTACATTATTTTATATTTTATATTTAAATTAAATTCGTTAATAATATTAGTTACATATTTTGAAAAATCAAACATATATCATACTTTCAACCCAATGTCGCATTGTACCAATGTCTAATCAGTATTAATTAATCATCATCATCAACAAAAAATTATTATTATTATTATTATTATTATTATTATTATTATTATTATTATTATTATTATTATATAATTTTATATTTTTTATATTAGATTGAATTTATTACTTAATATTTTGTTACACACTTAGATTATTTCAAGAAAATCTTAATTTACATATGTAGAATATTTAAAATTCCAAAATTAAAATTATATTATCTTTTATTATAAAGAGTTCTTATTTGATAATTTTCATAATAATGTTTTTTAATTAAAATTATATCTTATGTAATTTATATTTTAATTGAAACAATTAATTTATATCTTTTCTACTAATTATATATGACTTATTTGTATTTTTATATTAAGAGAATAAAAGGAAAATGTTGAATTAGTCAAAACATAATAAACAAAATATATTAAATCAGTCAAAATATAATAAAAGGAAAAGATTAAATTAGACAAGATACAATAAAAGAAAAATATTAAATTAGGTATATATTAGGCTTGGATGATACTTAAGCAACCGAAACACAAGAATTTTTTATTTGCTAAACGAAGAATGCGAATACACATAGGTTGGGAGAAATTTGCATCAATATATAAGGGTGATACACACACACACACACACACACACACACACACACTCACTGCATAATTAGCCGTCTTGATTACACTTAGTAGCTCAACTAAGTCAAAATAAATCTTTTTAATTATCCATCATCGGCTCTTAGTAGCTACACTTTACGAATTCTTTAAAATATTAAAATTTATAGCAAAAATAAAACACAATATAAATGCAAGCATTCATATATATCATATAAACTAATATAATATGCATAAATTCTATTGGCCACTGAATGACATGAATGTTGGAATATTACAAAATTGCCCCGTATTTCCGCTAATTGCAAAAATGAATTGATCAATCGCAGTCCTTCGACAATCTACTACGCCCAACAAAAACTATTTCACGCCATGAGTTCTAAACTTTCTAAGTATAGGCGTGTGAATTCAGGACAAACACAACAAATAAACATTGTCTATAATAAATACTACAATATGTTATGTTAGATCCTTAATCCAACAGTGGGCTTATATGTGAAATAATTATATATTGTGAACTGTCAAATAAGAAAGTCTAACTAAAAGCGATCAAATAAAGTTTAAGGTATTGGGTTTAATGTATTTTAGTAGGATGCGGGCCTTAGATACTCAATGGACTATCTATTTTATTGATGGGCTAAAATATGTAAACCCTAATAACTCAAGTATATAAGGGTTATGGTCCCTACGTCATACGTATCATCAAGATAATCATATCGTCCGAAGAGAACACATAGAGAAAGTTTAAGGATTCTCTAAAAGGATTTGATACGTATTGCCCTAGAAGATCAACTCCAAATTCAATCGTATATGGATTCATATGCGCTTCCATAAACTAACTTATGATTCTTAATAATTTAATATAATGATTCCTCGATTATAATGGCTTTCGCTAAAATTATTTGATCTAACAAGTGGTATCAGAGCCACCATATTGAATTATTGGGAATTAAATTATTTTTGATATTGAATTTACGAATTATGCTTGTGTATTTTATATCAATTTAATTATGAAATCTGTATTCGAATTATGGTTGCATGTATTAAATGGACTTAAGTGAATTAAATGGTTTGGGATTATATGGATTCAGAATAGCAAGAAACCATTCAATTTTTTTTTTTTGTATAATGTTGTCGGTTTATGGTCTGTTCTGGAAAAATCAGTTATTTTTTTGTGGTTAATTAACAAGTTGGATTAAGGGCCCCTAATTAAGATGATTAAAAAAAATTACAATACGGATTCAGTCTGGAAACCGAATAAAAAAATGCAAATCGCCCCTGTGCAAACCTTTGTCAGCGGTACTCGCTGCGCTTCTCGATCAGAAATGGCGTGGGCAACGTTGAAGGCGGAGTACTCCTGCTGGGCGGACGGCAAGGCTGCACGGCGGCTGAAGGCGACTTGGCGAGGGGCCACATTTGGCTGCTGCACCGCAGCGGTTCATGGCCGAAATTCCGGCGGTTCCGACGAGGATTCCGGCGGGCCTCTGCTGCCAGAAGATTCGTCTCCTCACGTGCCATAGCCTGGTGGCTACGGTGATGGCAATCAGGGCCCGAATCGAAAGTCGAAAATTTGATTTAGCCTGGTGGCTACGGTGATGGCAATCGGGGCCCGAATCGAAAGCCGAAAATTTGATTTAGGGTTTGGGTAAAGATTTTGAGAATTTGACATACTTTTGGCCTAATTGAAATTTAAGAAATTTGTGAAAATTAATGATTTACCCTAAGTTTCTGGAAAATTGCGAGGCTGCCCATGAACTTTGTAAAAATTCGTTCAGACCCTAAAAACTTTCCAGAAAACTGTTCAAGTCCAGAATGGCATTTCTATAATTATTAAAAAATCTCAAAAATTGCAGAAAAGACTCTAAAACTTTTAGAAAATTATTAAGGGTTGTTTGGCTATGCAGAAAATTCTGAAAATTACATCTTCACTAAAAATCTTTTATTTTTCGGGCTCATTTGCATGATTAGTAAATTTTGGGATTTAACAATCTAGTTTTGAGGTTAAGTTAAGGTTTGTTTATAAATTGACCTCAAATAAAATTCTAAATTCAATTTGGTCTTAGAGTTTAAATCTTAAATTCAAATATTGGTATGGTTTTATATATTTTGAGATATATTAATTGAAGCAACAATGTCACAAAAGTGACCTCTCTTGTGGAGATTAATTTATTTCAATATATAAAAGGTTGTGTGCACATAATTTATGTGAATATTCATCGGCCAAAAGGAAGATTCATATTTATCATAATTATATGTGCGATTGCGGTAGTAAACGTGTGATGATTATTTGGTTTTACATATGAACAATGATTCGGCCAAAAGGAAGACTCATTGTTTGATATGTTCTTATTATCAGTGTTTGATTACTACGCCAAGATGTCAATTACAAGTTAATTTCTTGTCAAAAGAAGAGACTTTGATGGAGTGTCGATATCTTGAGATGAGATTTACCTTTTATTTAAATTTATTATTTAGATTCTAAGTTTATATGAGCATGATAAGTTTATTTTCTTTAAATTCAGCTATATCTACTCCTGCTAATATTATTACGAGAATCAACTCTATTCCTATGCTAAATGGCACAAACTTCAAGTCATGGAAAGAGAATCTTTTAATAGTTCTCGGAGTCATGGATCTCGACCTTGCGATAAGGACTGATTCCCCACCACCCCTTACGGATAAAAGTACTGCGGATAAAAAGAGGGATATGGAAAGGTGGGAGAAATCGAATCGCATGTATATTATGATCATGAAGAAAGTCATTCCAGAAGCATTTAGGGGCACTATGTCTGAGAAAATCACTACAACTAAAGAATTCCTTGCTGATATTGAGAAAAGGTTTGTCAAGAACGAAAAGGCTGAAATTGGTACGCTCTTGACAAATCTGATCTCAATGAGGTATAGAAGTAAAGGCAATATTAGGGATACATTATGGAAATGTCTCATACTGCTTCAAAATTAAGAGCACTTAAGCTTGAACTCTCTGGGGACATCTAGTGCATTTGGTTTTAATATCTCTTCCGGGACATTTTAATCAGTTTAAGGTGAGTTATAATTGTCAGAAAGATACTTGGTCTCTGAATGAGCTCATCTCACATTGTGTCAAAGAAGAGGAAAGGTTGAATCAAGACAAGACTGAAAGTGCTAATATTACCTCAACTTCCAAATTTAAGGGCAATGGATTAAAGCGAAAGAAGGATAAGGAAGCTGCACACACAACACCACAAAAGAAACAACAAAAGGCACCTAGTGCGATAAACGGTATCGGTTCTGGTACTGCTACGGGTTGTTTCTTCTGCGGAGGTGAAGGACATAAGAAGAAAGAGTGTACCAACTATCACGCTTAGCGTGCTAAGAAAGGTATGCTTCTTAATTTGGTTTGTTCTGAGGTTAATTTAACTTCGGTACCTAGACACACATGGTTGATAGATTTTGGTGCAACAACGCACATCAGTATGTCTATGCAGGGTTGCCTCCATTGTCGAGTGCCAAATGATGGTGAAAGATACATCTTTGTGGGCGATGGCAAGAAAGTCAAAGTTGAAGCAATAGGAAAATTTAGATTATTTTTAAAGAATGGAAATTATTTGGATCTTGATGAGACATTTGTTGTTCCGTCATTTAGGCGAAATTTGATTTCTATTTCTGTTTTGGACAAATTTTGTTATTCTTGTTCATTTAGAAGTGGGAATTTAGTATGTCTCATGATTCAAAATTGGTTAATTCTGGTTCTTTATCAATTTACAATAATCTTTATTCACTAGATATTATTATTTCATTTAATGAATCCCTGCATCTACACACACGAGGTGTGGAAAGGAAATTAACCAATGAGAATTCAGCTACGTTATGACACAAGAGACTAGGTCATATCTCCAAAAGGAGAATTGAAAGACTTGTGTCTAACGAAGCACTTAAGACTGCAGCATATATCCTTAACATAGTTCTAACTAAAGCAACTGATAAAACCATTTATGAATTTTGAACGGGTAAAAGCCCAGTCTAAAGCATTTGCATGTTTGGGGGTGTCCAATTGAGGCTAGGTCTTATAGGCCTAATGAAAAGAAACTGGACACAAGGACAGTTAGTTGTTATTTTGTTGGATATTATGAAAGATCCATTGGGTACAAGTTTTATGATCCCACAACTAAAACTATTTTTGAGATGGGAAATGCTCGGTTCTTTGAGGATGTTGAGTTTGCGGGGGGAGATAGAGTTAATGATTTTGTCTTCAAAGAGGAATATGTGGATATTCTCACAGGTGTTGTTGGCATTGATCAGAATTTTATTCCTGACTCTATTCAAGACACAAATCAAGACAATATCAGAGAACCTCCCGTCCCATAAATTATTCCAAATCAACAAACTCTACAACCTCACGAACCTATGCCATTAAGGAGATCCCCTAGAGAAAGAGTAAGTGCACTTTCAGATGATTACATTGAATTTCTCCAAGAAAGTGAGACTGACATTGGAGTAATGTAAGATGATCCTATCAACTTCCACCAAGCCATTGAAATCTCAAATTCTCAAAAGTGGATAGATGACATGAATGAGGAGATTAAGTCCATGAGTAACAATGAAGTGTGGGAACTTGTCCCATTGCTAGAAGGTGCAAAACCATTGGTTGCAAATGGATATTTAAGACCAAGAGGGATTCAAGAGGTAATGTGGAAAGATACAAAGCACGTCTTGTTGCAAAGGGATTTACACAGAAAGAAATCATCGATTATAAAGAGACTTTCTCTCCAGTTTTTTCAAAAGACTCCTTCAGGATTATAATGGCATTAGTGGCACATTTTGATCTTGAGTTGCATCAGATGGGTGTAAATACATCGTTTCTCAATGGAGACATTGATGAGACGATTTGTATGGTGCAACCTGAAAACTTTGTTTCGAGAGATTCAAAGAATATGGTTTGCAAATTTAAGAAGTTCATCTATGGGCTCAAGTAGGCATCTAGACAATGGTATTTCAAGTTTCATAAAGTGATCATCTCGTTTGGTTTTGAGATGAATTTAGTTGATGATTGTGTATACCACAAGTTCTTTGGGAGCAAATACATATTTTTGGTTTTGTATGTCGATGACATTTTTCTTCCCAGCAATGATATAGGCTTATTGCATGACACCAAGAGATGTCTATTTAAGAATCTTGAGATGAAGGATCTTGTTAATGCCTCTTTTGTGTTAGGTATAGAAATACGCCGAGTTCGGGGTACTTTGGTATTATCACAAAAGAGCTATATTGAAAAGGTTCTTAAAAGATATGGCATGCAGGACTGTAAACCAGGAGATAACCCTGTGTCTAAGGGAGACAAATTTAGTCTCAAATAGTGCCCTAAGAATAAATTAGAGGAAAAAGAAATGTAGAAGATTCCTTATGCTTCGGTAGTAGGTGATAGGGCTGTACGTATACCAGACCTGGTTGGGGTAGCTCCGGAGAATCATTGGGTAAGAGCTGGATGATCTGATGAGATATCCAGAGCAGGGGTATTCCCTTGACAGGAGTTCTTGGTGGTAGTGCCAGAAGAACAGGTTTATAACAGATCTGACTCCTTGATTGGAGAGTGACAAGGGGGACCACTTGTCAGAATTTGTTGCGTAACGGCCCATGATTCGCGGCCTTTGCTTCCAAGATCCCAGAAAGGGGTCCCCACTAGGAAAGCTATAAATATCTCAGCCCCAAGGCTGAGAGAGGTATATCATTCTCTTGAGCATTCTTGCTTTCTTTCTGAAAAACACCTCAAATGCTTACTGACTTAAGCATCAGAGATGTTTCCACCGGAAAATCACCGGTGGTCCTTTCTAACTCTTGTTTGTGGTGCAGATCAGGAAGGTGTTCAAGGTTTCAGGTAGTCTTAACGTTGGTCATTTTTTGGGTTGAAACAATTGGCGCCGTCTGTGGGAAGGCAATCAAGTTAAGATGTGAGGTTTTCTTTTTATTTCATGGCTTCAGACGGTTTACGACGGAACTTGGTGGGTGAGCTTGGCGGAACCCCTAGTTCCGTTGCACCGTGGGGGATGCCCAGGTCGACAGATACATCGGCGATGGGGCCAGGAAAGACAGCACCGTTGGCAGGGGTCGCGCCAGGCGCTACGCCGCCCCCGCTTAGTAGATCTGTGCCAACTACGGGTGGTTCATTTAATGAATCCTTCCTTTTGCAGCTCTCGGAGCTAATCGGCAACGCCATGGAGACGGCGGTGGAAAAGAGGTTCGCGGAGATGGCGACGCCGCCATCCAACACGCCACCAGCACGAACTGTCCCGGTGGTGGGAACGGAGCCATTGCGAGGACAGCATGCGGATCGGGCTCCTCTACAAGACAGGGAAGAGCACTTCTCCATCTCCGACAGCGAGACTTCAGACCAGACTAATCCAGGTCTGGCTGAACAGATGCAGATTTTGCAAAAAGAGGTGCGAGAATTCAAGAGGAAACTGACGAATGTTGGTGCCGTGCCAGCGCGGCGGGGCACTCCTTTCACCGAGGAGGTCATGCGTGATGACGTACCAGCTTCGTATCGCTCCTTGGGCTTTGAGTATATTGGAATCACGGATCCGTGGAACCATCTTAGTCGCTTCGAGATCGCGGCAGCTCTACATAAATTTTCGGACGCTGTTATGTGCCGAGTCTTCCCGATGACTTTTACTAAGTCGGCGCAGCTCTAGTTTAGCCAGTTACCGCCTCGTTCTATCAGTAACTTTGACGAATTTAGTTCGGCCTTTCTGCACCAGTTCACGAGCTGTAGGAAGTATCAGAAAATGCCGCTTGAACTTCTCAGCCTGAAGTAGAAAGAGAGCGAAAGCCTGCGTGCTTACATCAATAGGTTCACAACAGCTAAGTTAGAGGTCCCTTCTGCGTCAGAAGAGCTGTTGGTAAACGCTTTGGCACAGGGCCTGAGGAGGGGAGAATTTTTCCAATCGGTGGTGGTGAAACCAGCTCTGAAATTTGGGGAGCTCTTGGAGAGAGCAGAATAGTATATCCATTTGGAAGAAGCTTTGAAGATCAAGGATGAGGGAGAAAGGAAGAGAGAAAGGCATGATCGCGAGGAAAGAGGAGCTGTGAAAAAGCTTAGGCCAGACCTGTCTGGAGGGAGGCCTCGCTTTGATAAATACACTCCTTTGGCAACCCCACAGGGTGAAATCTTACAGGCAATTGAGAAGCATCCAGATCTGAAGTGGCCGAAGAACTACTCGCAGAGGCCCAGGAAAGAAAGATCAGATCATTTCTGTCGCTTCCACAACGAGTATGGACACGACACTGACCAGTGTACCCATCTAAAAGACGAGTTGGAGAGGCTAGTCCAGGCCGGACACTTGAAAGAGTATGTCCGAATGAGGAAAGAAGAGGCTAGGTCTGGCAATAAGAATTGTGACCGATTTCAGCAAGGTAGAGATGATCAGGATAAGGTGCGAACAGGAGGAAGAAGATCTGATCAAGCCTAGGTCATTCACGGAGAAATTCAAATGATCATAGGAGGAGAACTGGATGAGCACTCTAAGAGAACCCAGCATAGTAACGTCAAGGCTGCCAAGGACCTGGTCAGGACATCTCGAGAAGTCGGGCAATTGGCATCTGCACCAAACATCTGCTTTGGTTCAGAGGATTGCGATGGCATCCTGGCTCCACACATGGATGCTCTGGTCATAACGGCCACTATCGCCAACTACAACGTACGGAGAATTTTTGTGGATACAGGGAGCTCTGCGGACATCCTGTTCTTTTATTGCTTAAAAAAATTGAAATTGGATGTCGAGCTCGAAGAGGTGACTACTTCCTTGGTAGGATTTGCAGGGGGTGCCCTGAAGCCAATAGGAGCGGTTAGGCTCCTTGTGACTTTAGGAGAAGAACCCTATCTTGTAACTAGGATGGTGCGTTTCCCAGTGGTAGACGCACCGTCCTCCTACAACGTCATGCTTGGCCGACCCTCATTAAGTCAGTTCCAAGCTGTAATCTCGGTCTTTCATATGAAAATGAAATTCCCTACTGAGGAAGGAACTGGTGAGGTGAGAGGAGATCAGTATGCATCGCGCCAGACGTATGTGGAATGCATTCGGCGGAATGGTGAGAAAGAGAGGATAATTAAAAGGGCTCGAGTAGAACTACCACGGTAAGAGCTGGTAAGAAGAGAGGAGAGGTTGATGCTGGTGGAAGTCGTTCCAGGCGATGAGAGTCGAACTCTCCGTGTGGGGGCAACGCTTAGCCCAGAAGTCTTGACAGACCTGGTGACGTTGCTAAGAGAAAGTGCGGATGTCTTCGCTTGGTCTCCCTAAGACTTGGTGGGGATCGATCCAGAGGTCACTGAACATCGCCTCAATATCCGTCCAGACGTGAAGCCAGTCAAGCAAAAGAAGCGTAATCTCGGCCCAGAGAAAGAAGCTATCATAGAGGCAGAGGTCGAAAAGCTCTTGAAGGCGGGACATATTTAGGAAATACAATTTTCGGAATAGCTTTCTAACGCGGTGTTGGTCCCAAATACAGATGGTTGGCGGATGTGCATTGATTTTCGAGATTTAAACCGCGCCTGCCCGAAGGACCATTAGCCCCTGCCAAGGATTGATCAGCTCGTCGACTCCACCTCTGGCTGCGATCTCCTGAGCATGATGGACGCCTCGCAGGGATACCACCAGATCAGACTAGCTAGAGAGGACTGGAAGCGCGTCAGCTTTATAACCCCGAAGGGGACGTATTGCTATGTGGTTATGCCCTTTGTCCTTAAAAAATGCAGGTGCCACGTACCAGCGATTGGTGGACAAAATGTTCAAGAGCCAGCTCGGCCGAAACATGGAGGTCTATGTCGATGATATGCTGGTCAAGAGCACAAAGGCAGTATCGCATGTGGACGATTTGAGGGAAACCTTCGGTACCCTGCGAAAGTACAAGATGAAGCTTAACCCTAAAAAGTGTGCATTTGGGGTCAGAGCTGGAAAAGTTTTAGGATATATGGTCATGGAAAAGGGTATTAAAGCTAATCCCGAAAAGCTGAGGGCCATCATGGAAATGCACGCGACTAAAAATGTGAAGGAGATGCAATGCTTGGCTGGATGGATCAATGCCTTGAGTAGATTTGTATCAAGGTCTGCGAAAAAGAGCTTGCCATTTTTTCAGGCCTTACGAAAGAAAGCTAAGTTCCAATGGAATGATGAATGCGAAGAGGCCTTTAAACAATTGAAAGAGCATCTGGCGGGCATGACCTTGCTCACGAAGCCCGTCCAAGGGGAGCCCCTTGTCCTATACCTGTCGGTGGGACAGCAGGCGGTTAGCTCTGTCCTGATCAGGGAGGACGGTAAAATACAAAGACCAGTATATTTTTGGAACAAGGTCTTGCATGCAGCAGAGATCAGGTATTATGGAAGTGGAAAGGGAGATGTTAGCCCTGGTTGGAACTGCTCGTAAATTGCGGCCGTACTTTCTTTCGTACACTATAATTGTGCGAACCAACCTTCCATTGAAAACTATAATGGACAAACCAGAGGCATCTGGGAGGTTGGTCAAATGGATCATAGAACTTAGTGAATTTGATATCGCGTTTGAAGCTAGAACAGCAATTAAGGCTCAAGCCTTAGTGGATTTTGTACAAGAAATGACTGGTCCCCTGGATAAGCTGAAGGAATGGACAATTTTTACAGATGGCTCTGTATGTAATCAGGGTTGCGGGGCTGGAATCGTTCTAGTAGACCCAACAGGCGTAACCACTGAGTTCGCCGTGCAGTTAAACACAGCATTCTCTAATAATGCCGCTGAGTATGAGGCTCTTTTGAGAGGGATCCAGATGGCGAAAGACCTAGGCGCAGAGCGGGTGTGCGCTAAAGTGGACTCACAACTTGTTTGCAAGCAAATTACTGGAGAGTTTGAAAAACGAGAGGAAAATATGCAGAAGTATCTTGCGAAATTTAGAGAGCTGGCCAGAGGAATGAAAGAACTGATAGTCCTTCAGATTCCTAGAGAGGAAAATGGAAGAGCTGATTTCTTGGTGAAGGTGGCCAGCTCGGCTACAGATTGTCATGAGCGAATGATCACCATATTAACGGCAGATGGGGAGTTTGGAGCTGAGCAGGTTTGCGCGGTTATGGAACGAGAGGACTGGCATTCCCCTATAAAGGCGTATCTGGAGCAAGAGGTCTTGCCAGAGGATAAAAAGGAGGCGACAAAAGTACAAACCAGAGCTTCCAGATTCTGCTTGATCAAAGGAGAGCTATTTAAACGAGGATTTGGCCAACCTCTTTTGAGATGCCTAAGCCAAGCAGACGGAGCTCTGGTGCTTAGGGAAATACATGAGGGTTGTTGTGAGAATCATACAGGGGCTCGAATTCTGGCCAGTAAGGTATTGAGAGCTGGTTATTTTGGCCCACGTTGAGGAAAGAAGCCGAGGTCTTCGTGAAAAAATGTGAGAAGTGTCAGAAGATGGCCCCCCTGATTCATCAACCAGCAGAAGAGCTGTTAACAATGAGCTCCCCTTGCCCTTTTCAAAATGGGGGATTGACCTGGTCGGTCCGTTTCCGATGGCTCCAGCCCAGAAAAGATTTTTAATTGTAGCCATAGACTATTTCAGTAAGTGGGTTGAGGCGGAAGCTCTTGCAAAAATAACGGAGGAAGCGGTAATGGGATTTATATGGAAAAATGTTGTCTGTCGCTTTGGTGTGCCAAGAGTTTTGATATCGGATAATGGTACTCAGTTCGCGGGAACCAAAATTAAGGCTTGGTGTGTTAAGATGAAAATCCAGCAGCATTTCATGCCTGTATACCATCCGCAGGCGAATGGTCAAGTCGAGGTAACCAACCGCATTCTGGTCCAAGGGCTTAAGTCACGATTGGAAAGACCTGGAGGGAAATGGGTGGAAGAGCTAAATGCAGTGCTCTGGGCATATCGTACAAACCCTAAGGAGAGCACGGGAGAAACTCCCTTTAGCCTCGTATTTGGCATGGATGCTGTGGTCCCTCAGAAATTAGTCTAGAGACTCATCGAGTGCAGAATTACAACCAGGCCCAGAATGAAGTGTTAATCCAAGATGCTCTGGACTTAGTTGAGGAGAAGAGAGACCAAGCGGCGGTGCAAATGGAACACTTGCGAAGTCGGATCAGAGCGGCTTACAATAAAACAGTTCGAGAGAGGCGCTTCCAGGTAGGGGATCTGGTTCTTAAAAGAGCTGATTTGGGACAAGCTAAAGGGAAGCTAGACGCCACGTGGCAAGGACCCCTTCGGGTCACCCAGGTTTTGGCCGGAGGAGCTTACAAGTTAGAAGAACTGGATGGGACAGAGATCCCCCGTGCCTGGAATATTGTTAATCTGCGAAAGTTTTATACGTAATTGTAATCTTTAACGTTTGTTTATTTATGCAATGAAAACTACAGGGTTATCTTCGTCAGATTACTAATGTGTTTACCATCAAGGCAGAATTGGCCAAAGGCAGATGCCCATGATATCGGCAGATCTGCCTGTCAGCTTGAGTTAACATTTGTTGAAAATGGATTCCTATAATTTTTCTGACCAGACTACCGATAAAATCATTACGCCAGAACGGGTCCCAGAAGTCATTATTAGCGAAGTGTTACCTTTTATTTCAGATTGATAATTGGAAAGACGCTTACAAAGAGAGAATACAGATATATAAGGCGATATTTTCAAAGAGAATTACATTGATAATCGCAAGATACAAATTACAAACGTAGGAAAACAGCAGAATAAAAATTAAGCCTTAAGATGGAGGTACGGAGGCAAGAAGTCGACGGAGTTCCTGGATCCTTTCCTCATGTTTTAGAAGGCGGACACGAAATCGCTCTTGTATGTCCACAGCGATGTCCCAGTTGACGTACAAGTCGGAATTCTCCTCTTCTAGTTCACGAATGCGTCACTGAAGTCGATGCCGTTCATGACGATATTTCAGTTTTCTCTCAGTCAGTTTTTCCACGCGATCCTGCAACTGGAAAATTTCTACCTGAAGCTGATCCCTTTCATGGAGCAGTTGGCTATGCTCCTCGGCGGGAACATGGTTGGAAGACGAGGATGATGCCATTATAAGGGGACAATAAATGAAGGAATAGGTGCCAGTATATATAGGAAAGAAAAGGGCGGGAAAGTTACATTAAGTTGGCACGCAAAAAGCTCAGATGGGTGATTTCCTCGATTTGCGAAAACCCTAAAATCCTGGCCTGAAGGCCAAAGACGACATGTTCAGCCACACCTGGCTAAGCAGATGCCTTAAAATTTTACCTGACCCGATTGTCAGTTTAAAGCCAGGACTGGCTAAGGACGGATGTCCTAAAATTTTGCCCGACCTGATTGTCAGTTAAGCCAGGATTGGCTAAGGACGAATGTCCTAAAATTTTGCTCGACCTGATTGTCGGTTAAGCCAGGATTGGCTAAGGACAGATGTCCTAAAGTTTTGCCCGACCTGCTTGTCAGTTAAGCCAGGATTGGTTAAGGACGGATGTCCTAAAATTTTGCCCGACCTGTTTGTCGGTTAAGCCAGGATTGGCTAAGGACGGATGTCCTAAAATTTTGCCCGACCTGATTGTCGGTTAAAGCCAGGATTGGCTAAGGACGGATGTCCTAGATTTTGCCCGACCTGATTGTCAGTTTAAAGCCAGGATTGGCTAAGGACGGATGTCCTCGATTTTACCTGACCTGATTGTCAGTTTAAAGCCAGGATTGGCTAAGGACGGATGTCCTCAATTTTGCCTGACCTGATTGTCAGTTTAAAGCCAGGATTGGCTAAGGACGGATGTCCTCGATTTTATCTAACCTGGTTTGTAAGTCCAGGTCAACACAGGCTAGAGGTGAACGGCCGTCGATTTT
>BMAC01000114.1:1468006-1480363 GCA_014905375.1 Phtheirospermum japonicum
CAGTAATTAGTTTAATTTTATTCTTCCAATATTATGTCAACTGAGTGTATTTCTGTGTTTCTCTCCCCCCTTCCCAATAATTTATTAATGGTGAAACCAGCATCTACATAATTTCCAAGTAAGATAACCATAACCTTCGTTTCAAACCTCCATAAGCAAAACCACAGATTCAATATAGATCGCATATAACATGTAAATTTAACATGTTTATATTGAAAAACACAAAAACCCAGAAAATTATAAGCTGTAAAAAATTAATCCAGAGAAGCTGAACCTAACTCACATAAAGGAACATAAGTCAAATATGTTCTTCCGCATAAACTAGCACAAACATACAAAATTACAACAGCGCGAGAAACATATGTAAGTCAAACATATCTCTTCCCAAAGTGACCTCAAACCTGTAAACCACATACCATACCCCACCATTCATACAGAACACAAAAAGTTATAAGATGTTCTCAATAACTCCATTAATTATATATCACAAAAAGATGTCCGCCCCGGAAGGTACAATAATAAATATACACCCTGGAGGGTACAATAATAAATATCCGCCCCTAAGGGTAACAGTTAGATATCCGCCCCTGAAGGTATAATAAAAAAGCTATCCGCCCCGAAGGGTAATAAATCAACTATCCGCCCCTGAGGGTATAATGAAAAAGTTATCCACCCCGAAGGGTAATAAACCAACTATCCGCCCCTGAGGGTACATGAATCAGCCGCCGTCCTATAGAAGCGTCGTTTCAAAACAGAAATAAAGATAACATTGAGAAAATATAAGCCCGCCATACATAAGACCAAACAAATCACATAAGACCAAATAACTCACACAGAACCAAATAGAGTATGTAAGATCAAACTAAACACGAGATCTGACTCATGTAAATTAACATAAAGTTTAAGAAGAAACATGTAAGTCCAACATGGCTCTCCTCAAAACATTTTAGAATATGTAAATCAAACATATTCAAGGATATGCGAGAACATGTAAATCAAATATGTTATCACACAAAACTATCCATTATCTTACCCAGCAACTCCATCGCCGACCTAATAAAAGCATCGGGATTTCAAACATATTCGTCAAAAGCCACATACAGTTCCATAAGAAATACTTTATTCATTTTTGATAGATGTCCTCCCGTAGCGGGTTATAAAGATAAAAATACGAGTTCACCATCGACCTAAAGAAGCGTCGGGATTTAACCATCGCCGACCTAATGAAAGCGTCGGGATTTAACCAATTTCATAAAATCTCCATTATATATTATAAATATGTATCTGCCTTGGATGATACATGAATCATAAATAGGCGTCCACCCTGAAAGGTTCATGAAACAGCAAAAGATATCCACCCCCGAGGGTTCATAAAACAAAAATAGGTATCCACCCCTAAGGGTACATTAAAAATAAGTAGGTGCCCGCCCCGGAGGGTACATAAATTATAAATAAGTGTCCTCCCCTGAGGGTACAGGAATCAGAAATGGGTATTCGCCCCGAAGGGTACATAAACAAGTATCCGCCCCTGAGGGTATAATTAGTTATACATAAGTGCTCGCCCATAAGGGTATATGGATAAATGTCCGCCCCTAAGGGTATACAATTCAGTTGCCGACCTAATGAAAGCATCGAGGCTTACCCCATAAAGTCTCCAGCCGTCGAGGCTTAAACCTTTTAATAAAATCTCTAGCCACTGAGGCTTAAGCATTTAAATAAATCTCCGGCCACTGAGGCTTAAACATTTTCGTCACCACAAATCCATACTTTGTTCTATATAATGAGGTCATACGAGACCGTAATGAGGTCGCAAAGACCGTAATGAGGTAGCGGAGACCGTAACAAGGTCGCAAATATAGTAATGAGGTTGTGGAGACCGTAATGAGGTCGTGAAGACCGTAACGGGGTCGTAGAGACCTTAACGAGGTCCCAGAGACCTTAACGGGGTCGTAGATACCTTAACAAGGTCGCGAAGACCTTAATGGGGTCGTAGAGACCTTGACGAGGTCACGGAGACCTTAACGGGGTCATAGAGACCTTAACGAGGTCACAGATACCTTAACAGGGTTGTAGAGAACTTAACGAGGTCACAGAGACCTTAACGAGGTCTCAGAGACCTTAACAGGGTTGTAGAGACCTTAACGAGGTCACAGAGACCTTAACGGGGTCGTAGAGACCTTAATGAGGCCGCGAAGACCGAGCGTACCTGATACGTAATCATACTGATGTCATATGAAAGTTTACCTCTCCTCGGATATTCAACTGCGCGACCTCTTTAATTTCAAGATGAAAAACTTCACGATCGCATCTCCTTGAATATACGACCTTGTCGTGTTTAGTGGAATTGATCATCCCCGGGTAAGATTTCAAAAACCACATAACCCTTTAAGACCAAAATTAATACGAGCTAAACATGTAATCCTGCACTAAATCCATTAGCATGATCATAGAAAATATCATCCGAGTATCGCAACCTTACTCGCGCCAATAATTATTAAATTAACCTGCAATTATTATTTATATCACATCTAAACGACATAGATATGTCTTTGTAAGGGGAGGCGAAGCTAGACTGTAACTTTCAAACCATTAACCAGATAAATAAAAATCGAAATATAAAATTTCCTCTTATTTCTTATCAAATAACAGCAACTCCCTTTTTTTTAATAACCACATCAATCCAATATGAATCAACATGTCAGCCCCTGTTCTTCTTCCTTGTAGGCAAATGAGTAAATCTCACCAAATAAAAGAATATATTAATCAAACATATTCGCAAGCACATAACCAAACAAATGAAGAATATGTTAATCAAACATATTGAAAATCAAGTGTTGCCCTTTCCCATAACCATAAACACCATAAAACTGACACGGGAGTTTTCAGCACATATACCAACTTTGAGTATTTAAGTGTTTTGATTGGTAATGAATTAAAGCACAAACTATATACCATTTAAAAGCCCTACGAGTCTAGTTTCTAATACAAAATTCGGATATCAAAATGATAATCCAAGAGTGGGTTATTACCCTTTTACTGAAGTGTGGCATTGCAGTGGTTTCATACGGGAACTTGCAAGGATGAGCAACTCTTAGTGTGTTTTCATGAACCTACTCATTCAAGCACGTTGGGAGTTGATAAGTTCTTAATCTTTAGCCAAGACTCATCTTATTTATCTTTATTAGAGTAAATTTTTCATTATTATGTGCATCCCCATAATTATATAGATTCACATAAACCATATCCATATCTCAATAATTTCAAACCATATAGAATCAAACAAACCATACACATATCTCCATAATTTCAAACCATATAGAATCAAACAAACCACACACATATTTTCATAATTTCAAACCATATAGAATCAAACAAACCATAAGCATATCTCCATAATTTCAAACCATATCATCACCATTGTTACCCATGAAACCGTCACAATTTATACCTGTTACTAACGTACATGGCCCCAATTTGCATATTTTTGATTTTAAAAGAAAATAAATACTCATCTCGATTTTTGGTGATTTTGTTGCATTTGGTTGATATGCGACCTTTACCGCCTTAGATTTTGAGCAACAAAATAAACCAACCTTGAATATATGGACACGCGACCTCATCGCGTTTGTTTGAATTGACCATTCAGGGGTTAAATTCCAGGCAACACATAGAGTAACCCTTAAAAGTCAAAATTAATACGAACTAAACAAATAGACCTGCACTCAGTCCGTTAGTATATGATCATAAAAATAATCGATAAGTAAGATGCGAGCATCACAACCCTTACTCGCGCCCACAGACCTTCAAACTCGATTTCCACCACCGTTCAAATTTAACCACTATATCTCATAAATATTATATCCAAAGTTCAGGTTCATCCAACGGTTAGATTGTGCATAATTTAACTTTTTAAAAGAAACTAGACTAACGGTTTTGGGAAACAGGATCAGCTCTGTTCAAAATTCGTTATAGGATTTTTCCGAACTAATATTCAAATCTCCACCGTTCAGATTGAACTTGTATATGTGTGGAACAATATATAAAATTGTGGCTTGATCCAACGGTTTTAGTGTTCACAATCGTATTTTGAAAAATGCCGCATAGAATTTTCCGAAAATAAAATCTGCTTTATTCAAGAATATATATATATTTACTCGCATCACAAAATCTAATCTCCACCGTTCAAAACATAATACAAAAGGTACTTGAGGTTTTGTTAAAATATTAATGCGATCCAACGGTTGAAACGTTAGAAAATGAATTTTTAAATTTATAGCACAGTTAGATTTTAGACCTACGAAAATTGTGTATTCTCATATCTTTTGCCTAAAAACTCGATGTCCCTCTTTCCCAAAGAAGGCGCCACTTGATAAAATCAAAAATATTGGTTACCAAGAATATGGGGTACTAACCTCAAATCTGAGATCAGCGACCTAAATAGTAATAGATAACGTCACAGCGACCTGATTGATTTCCAAGAGCCTCCTGGCGACACCTAACACCAAGGCGGTGGACGGCCCCGACGTAAGCCCTCCGATGTTTAAGTTAGATAGTGCGAGAGATATTTTGAGTGCCCAAATCGTGATAAAATAACTTATAATAAAAGTGAGGCGTGAACCCCTTTATATAGACAAGAGAATTGTTCCCCAAGTTAGGGTTAGCTTCTCCCACTATAAATCCATAAATACCATGACCGACTTAGATTTAGGATTTCTCCTGTATGCTAAATTCCTATAAATAATAGATCTCTCGTCTAAATTACCAGAATAGGCCTAGACATGTGATTCTTTAAATATAGTTCGCCAGGACCCTACAATACCATCCATATTAGCCCATTTGAGCCTAATATTTACAAAGCCCATTACCGAGTTATCAAATAACGCCGAGCTAATAAAACCATAAGAGGTCGCTACCCTATATGAGAGCTCACCCTCATATTTCAGGTTGGTACTCTTAAAAACTAGCCCGCACAACTCTTAGAATGAATGCTCCCTCCGAGAAATGAAATCGTTTACCATAAATACCAACATATAGCTTACATGAATTTTTAGTGTAGTATCAGCATCGGTGTTGGGTTTCTCAAAGGTGGAATTTATTAGTTGGGTTGATTGTTGTTCGAATAAAGAAAAGACGATGGCGGTAATAATTATTGGGGAAACGGCAGTCGCGGAGGTTGCTCGGAGCAATTGGTGGAATGCAGCGGTGCTAGATTTTTCAGAGATGGGGTATCGTGGTGTAGACGATTGGCGGTGGTGATGGCTTTCAATCATTCGCTCCAATTTCTTTGGTTGGGTGTTGATTTTTCTGCTCAACAATCGAAACTCCTTTCCACCTCTCACGATGAAAACCAGCAAAAAGGGTAGTGGGCCTTTATATATCCTTGGGTAATTTACATAACTACCAAATTTTAAGTAAAGAAAATCAATTTTACGTTTACAATAAAATTACTTTAAAAATATCTTTTCCACGAGCGTTTTATCAAAAATACGAGAAAAACTAACAAACTGCCACTCAATTCTGAATCAATTTTGGAGAAACCGCTACGCAAATCAATTTTGGAGAAAAATTGATTGTAGTATAATTTTCGAGTTATATCCAAATACTARTTYAKCTGAAAAGAAGTTGATCAACTTACGTTATATATCAATCCGATCAACCTTATTTATATATCAACTCAATAAAATTGTAGTATAATCTTCGAGTTATATCCAAATACTACTTGACATGAAAAGAAGTTTATCAACTTAAGTTATATATCAACCCGATCAACCTTCGAGTTATATATAATTATAGTATTTATATATCAACTCAATACTCTTTAAATGTATTTTGTATATATTAATCAAAGAGATATATCAACTAAACTTCAAGTTATATATCAAACCAATTACTACCGACTTGAAAAGATTTTGAGGAGATAAAAGTTTTATTTTGTATATTTCAATTTGAAACTATATATAAACCCAAATGCGACTTAAAAAAGTTAGGAGATAAAAGTTTTATTTGTATATTGTGACGAAAAAATTAAAAATTGTATCAGTGGAGATCATGATGTAAATTTAAAAAGTTAGGAAATACAAGTTTTATTTTGTATATTGCGATGAAAAATTAAAAATTGTGACTAAAAATTGTATTAGAAGAGATCGGGATGCGAAGATTGAAAAACAGTTAGGAGATAAAAGTTTTATGTTGTATACTGCGATGAAAAAATAAAATTAAAAATTGTATATCAGTATGTAGATTTGAAAAGTTAGAAGATAAAAGTTTTATTTTGTATATTGCAAAAAAAAAAAATTGTGACTAAAAATTGTATTAAAAGAGATCGGGATACGAAGATAGATTTGAAGAGATCAGAAGGTGGATTTGAATGGATAAAATCAATTATAACCATTCAAAAGAATATACGGAATAAATTAAAATAATAAGAAAATCTAAGTATAATTGTAAAAAGTTAAGTCATCGTAAAATTATAAAAAGATAAAATTAAGTTAGTTATTCTTGTAATTTTTCCTATATCCTTTCCTTGTGGGCCTTATCTAATTCTTTACTTAGCTTGGGATTTTTACACCTTTCTTGACTATGTTTTCCTTAAACAATCAGGTCGAAATACATCATTAACTAGTACAAAGCATCATTTCAGTCTTGGACCATTCAGCGACAGTGTCATTCTTGAGTAACAAGCAGTCTGCAAATCAACAAGAAATTAAACTAAAACCAAAATGAAAATAAAAATAAAATAAATTACATAATAATAATAATAATAATAATAATAATAATAATAAAAAAAGAAGAAAAGAAATTAGATTGTCTCCCAATATCACTTTTGTTTTATATCGTTGGCTTGACTCAAACTCCCCCTCTTAGAAAAAACACCATGGAAGTTTTGGCATAAGTCATAAACCACACACGTGTATCACTATCATTTCACGTATTCCCCACTTCAAATACCTATCACAAGAAATCATACTCACACCCATGATCTCTACAAATATAAAAGGATCATGCCACAAAACATAGTCCAGCCTTGGCTTAGTTTCTTAGAGAAAATATTTATCATTCATCGCATCAATAAATAACACTTCTTTAGTCTCGTCCCTTGGGAATGGTGTAATTTCCGTTTATCCATGGTATATTGAGCTTCACATAAATGACACATCCATAACTTATTTTTTCTTATCCTCTTGCGTCGCCTCTTTCACCGTGAAGGGAAAAGGTATTGGATTGAGATCGAAAATAATAAAATTGGACTGAAGTACATAAGTGTATAATTTTATGTCTGAATCGCCACATTTCTCCACCTCGTCGTTGATTTCTAGAGGTTGCACGGGCTTTTTAAGCTCTCCAAGCTACTCCTCACTCTCCAAAGTTACAACACCCACATTCATCAAATTTATGCAATGTCCCACTATTTGGCATCCCAAATGGCTTACAGAGGTGGAGAAATAAATCATTTTCGAGAGGGTCTCATCTTCATACTTTGCTGAAACTACACGGTATATGAGGTTAGCATCTTCATCATCTCTTCCTAGGATGAATTAGAATTCTCCTGTGATTGCCTCATAAAAATTTTGTCTCCATTTTTTGTTGGAAGAAAGGAAAGAAGATCAATTAGACATAAATTCAGGATCAATCACACCAACTAGAATCAATCAAGATCCTTGAAGATCGTTTACTAATTATCCTCTTTTCTTGTACAAATCTTTTCTAACCCTATAAGAAGGGGGTCTGTAATTCTTTGTGAATACAGAAGATATGGAAATACAATTTATTCACAATGCTAAACCATGTTTTAACATGGTATCAGAGCAGGTGATGATTGTAGGAACTCAGAACTAGATCATCATCGTTCCAATACCTTTCTCGATCTAAATTTGAAACTGATCAAGGCAGAAACCTTCATTTTTTTCTTTCTTTTCCTGTAAAAAAAACAAATCCAAAATGTCAGACGAGATACAGACAACCAACTTAAATCCAACAGCACGGATGAGTTAACTCTACAAATTTCAAATCTGGTGTGAAATTCCAACAATGTCACACTCAGATTCAAGTTGGATGGGACAACTACCCACTCTGGGCTCGCCTCGTGAGGGTAGTTGATCGAAAAATTTTTAGCACTCTAAGAAATCGTCTCCGCAATAGTACAAAGTCGATTGTAGGGCGGTAAGTTTTCCCGAGTCGTGTCTCTCGAGGATAGATATTATCGGCTGTCTATGTTTTTACTTAATCTATTGTTAATCTTACTTAAACTAATCTACACTAGGAAAACATTAAGTCATTTGTTTGGGTATAGTTTTTAATACTAAAGCATGAATTAAAATGAAAACTTGAAAACACTAATTAAAGCAAAGAACAATTGTAATTTAAAAACTTAATAACTAATTTTAGAAGATTAATTAAGCTCTAATTAAAAATCCTAATTTACTTAATTAAGACAACCAAATTAAAGAAAGCTTGTAAGTTAAAAGAGAAATGGAGGGAAAACTAAGCTTAAACATTTAAAGAAATCAAATGGCATTTAATGAGAAGAAGTCAAATAATTTAGAAGGGAAAGTTCCCTACAACTTTCAAAATCAAATGCTTGTTTGAACAATTTGGGTAAAAAGTTTCATGACATGCTACAATGGAGTTTTAGCCAAAATAAGGAAAAGAAGCTTGAGGATGGAAATGAAAATTGAAAATCCAAGGAAAGACAACAAGACCTACAAATCAACCAAACAACAACATAAACATAACACACAACATTAAAGGGAAAGATTACTACCAATCTTGCATTCAACACAAAAGCTTCTAGGTTTATGGCTTACAATTTTCAAAATAACAAGAACAACTTCAACAAAATAAAATCCTCAAATGAAAGAGATGTCACCTTCTCCAACACTTGCTAGAACAACAAACAAACTAACTAAACTAAGCTATGGATTATGAACTAGGGTTTAAAGCTTGAAAAGCAATGGAATAGTAAAAGTTGGCTTGGTGGAGATTGAACAAGTACAAAAACCACCAAGGGAGGATAAGATTTGGTGGAGAGAGGGTTGGGATATATATACATGGACATAGGGGCAAAATCATCAAAACGGGTCAAAGACACAAAATTTCCTGCGCCGCAGTCGATCGACTGACCATCAGTCGATAGACTGACCACCAGTTGATCGACGGAAACCCTATCGATCGAATTATTCATCCTCCGGTAAAACTTACTATCGAGCAGCCGATTTAAGCTTGTTTAGTCGATCAACTGGACTTGTCGTCGATCGACTAGCATGGATTCTCCCGGCTCAGTTTCTCATCCCGCTCCCACATTCATCGGTTGTTGCTCCTCGTTCGCACTATGTTTCTTGCTTGTCCGTTCCAATTCGAGTCGAGTGGGATGCCCCCAAACATGCGCGGGCCCCGCTTGATCATCCTACGACCAAAAGTATGAAAAAGAGTGAAAAACTACAAAAACATAATAAAAACCGCGCGAATGATACAAAAATCTAAAACTACAAAATAAGGCCTAATCAACTCCTAATACCCATCAATGCAAGCGAAACACATGCAAACACGACACAAAAAGTTAATAAAAACACGTACAAAAATGTGCAAATCAATCACCCCACACTTACAATGATTTCTTGTCCTCGAGCAAAATTAAATCTAGAATTACAAAACTAACCCCGGATGATCCTCACTAATGCACAAAAACCTAACTCGAGACGTCGCATGCTACAATGCTCGCTAGCTTGATCAAAAGCGACTACAAAAATGCGTTGACAAGAAAATTTTAGAGCAACTTCCGGAACCTAAAAGTACTATGTAACTCTCCAAGCCGGTCCCCTCGTGCTTGTCCCAACTAAGGTCTATCCACGCTCGAACTGTTAATCGGCTCCCTAATATACTCGATCATCTATGACTCTCTTTGACAAATAAAATCTAAAAAAGATAAATCTACTAGAAACTTACAATATTCTCGATCGAGCACATGAAGCAATTGACGACTCCAAAATACAAAATATAAATCTTATAGAGAGTGTTCGATGACGAGGCTAGTTGAGGCACTAGTTATATATTGAGCTCAAAGATAGCACGAAGCTAAGTCGAACAAAGTTTCCAACATATCAAATTACCTAAGTACACTCTATACTTCCTAATCAAATCATCAAAACCGCGTCACTTCGCCAAGGTTCCAAACAATATAACATACATACTTCTCGAATTATCACAAACAAGCATACAAATAAACTTAAAAGCCTAAGGCGAACTCTAACCACCCCACACTTAAAACCTAGCAATGTCCACATTGCAAATTAAGTTAAAAACGGGGTAAAAAGTGTAAGGGAAAATAAAATGCCCCTTTTTCGAGCTTGTAATGACGCGGTTGTGGATAAGTCCTCTTCGGTGGTCGAGGCAAGATATCTACAAGAAAGAACAAACGGGGGGTCGCAAAAACAAACTATTTACAAAAAGTGAAAATATGTTTGGAATTCCATTCTGTTTGGGTTTTTATTTAAATTAGAAAGGGGAGGGCAATAAATAAATAAAAATAAAACCAACGGCAAACTATATACAAAAATACTATAAATATTTTTGTATCTTTTTCTTTTCTTTTTTAATTTTTTTTGGATTTTACAAGAGTTAGACAAGAAACAAAAGAACATAATTGAATCAAAATAAAGCAAACGAAAATATTGTGCAAATTTTATGAAAACAAAATAAAAAGGATAATGGGAGAATCAATGACGTCTCCTACGTCGGGGTTGGAGGTTTACGTCCTTGTCCTCTTCCTCCTCCTCTTCTTCTTCGTTTCCTTCTCCTTCTCCTTTGTTCTCCTCGTCTTCCTCCTCGTTTCCCTCCTAGTCTCGACACAATCGGCTCTCGATCAATAAGAGGCGGCTATGGAGGGCGCGGTGTGCTCTTTCGGTCCTTGCTTGCCCCGCGTCGAGCCGATCAAACCGAGCAAACACTTGTTGTTGGAACTCGTGCCAACTCATGTCGTGACCCGAGCTGGTGCTCGGGCCTCCGTGATGTGGGATTGCCGCATGGCTTGTACTTGCCCCGAAATGCGCACCCGAACCGGTGTTCGAGGCTTCATTGGCCTCGACCCCCTCATTATGCCGCCGATCATATTCGTCTTCTTCTCCCCGTTCTTGGCTATGGCAGCAGGGGCTCGCCGGAATTTTCGGCATCTTCCAAATCAATTCTATGGGCTCGATCCTCTCCAAATTGGCCGCCTCGGGATCAAACCCGAAGTAACGGGCTACCAAAGTAATCATGGGCCCCATTCCGACCCGAGCCACACTCCCGCCTCTTGTTATCCGGATCCCACGAATCCCAGCACAGAGATAGGGATCAAAGGGGATTTGACGCCCATGGTTCAAACTCTAAAGAACGTATACCTCGTCCTAGGTGAGGTTAGTGCTCTCGTGCTTTCCCATCACGACGTGGGCAAAGAACTTAAATACCCCCCAAAGCGCCAAATCAGTGATAGCCGAGTCTTGGAACCGAGACGTATCACGCCCGTCTGTGATCGTCGCCCAAAATTGCATCTGGGCATATTCACCTGGCCGCTCGTTCCACAACTCTTGGCAATAGCCCGAGTACCGCTTGGAGAACCTCTTGGGTGATCCGATGCTCGATCTCCTTCCCCCCCCCCCCATTCAACTGCGCACAGAAAAGAGAGAAACCACGAAAAATAAATAAAAGAGAAGTTTAATACAAAAAAAGGGAAAAGAGAAGGAGAGAAAAGAAGTTCAGTCGATTGACTCCGATTTCCACCTCCATTTTCTGGCAAATTCCCAGCCACGGTGGCTTGAATTTTGTGGATATCCCTCATGTCTTTCTATTCTTTTTCGTTCCGATCTTGAGGTAATTCGCTAGAACCACACTCTTGAAACATTATTTTGATGCTTGGTTGAGTTTGGGGGATCTTGGGTTTTAAACTTCCTTCAAATCTCTTATTCAAAGCTTGTGCCAACCAAGTGTTCGACGAAATGCCTCAATGAACGTTTTTGTTTGAAACTCCCTCGTTTTTCCATTTTGCTCGTTCCTTTCGATTCTTGAGACTCTACACATTTCCTCGTTTTCTCCTAGTCATTTCCTTACATATTTCCATGGCCTACAATTCCGATGATGATGCCCCTTATACCGACCTCGCCAACAATTATGGCGCCCCTTTTCCCATTTACTCCAAAGCCGAGGGGGACCTATATCTAAGCCTTTCCCAACAGAACTTCGCCATTCCGCATTTTGTCAATCTCGGGCGCCTCGACGAGTGGGTGAAAAATGGGGATTACCAAGGATTTAGGGCACGGATGCTCCATTTCATCGATGCCTTGAGCGCTCACCAATTCGCATCCCTCCGGGCACCGACCCACCGAG
>BMAC01000114.1:1481175-1494553 GCA_014905375.1 Phtheirospermum japonicum
TCGAGTTCTTCACTACCTGGGCCCACGAGGCCTCAAAATTCACCGTTCGACTTGGAGGGGATCGACTGCTCTTATAATTGTCCCGCTGGGTCCACACAAGTGGTGCAGTCGATCGACTGCCTTTTCCATCGATCGACTGAGGGTCAGTCGATCGACTGGTCCTTGCAAAACTTGGGGGCTACTGTCCGGTAGTCGATTTGGGGCATTGCAGTCGATGGGCTGTCGATAGACCATCAGTCGATCGACTGAGGGTCCAACCAATCGACTGAGGGTCCAGTCGATCGACTGCTCTTGCATATTCCGAGAGCTACTGTCCGTCAGTCGATTTCACCAGTCTCAGTCGATCGACTACTCCTCAGTCGATCGACTGCAATATTGCAGCCAAGTCCACATTTTCGATCTCCTTCTTTCCCAAACCTCCATGATTGCACCTACACAAACCCAAAAACATTAATTAATGCAAATAAAGAAAGTATATACACAAAATCAAAAGAAAAATAAGAAAAGGTTAGAAAATCATGGGTTGCTCCCATTTAGTGCGTTTGTTTAAAGTCGTTCGCTCGACTATCCTTCATTGATTAGGAATCCACCGGGGGCACCTCCTCCAAGTTCTTTTCCTCTAGATCAATTGGGCCAACAAAATCACGGATTTTGTTTCTCCTTCTCCCAATTATACGTACTTGAGATTCCTCGGGTGGGTCTTAAGCTTTGGATTCGGTATAATGACTAGTTCCACACTTGATCTCTCGAATATCTCCTTCACCCCTTCCGATAGAAATGTTAACCACTCGTCATCCCCGATGGCTTCATTCTCAACTCCTTCGCAAGTCTCCTCAACCATTTCTTCAATTTGGCCAATCATCGTGCAATCGGCTTGAAAAGAGGATGGGGAAACGACACTTAAGTTGCGGGTCTAAAAATTCACCGTTTCCCCCAAAATCGATAGCGTCAACTTCCCATTCTTCACATCTATCACGGTGTTCGTGGTTGCCATGAATGGTTGTCCAAGCAAGATCGTGTGGTCACGGATTTCGTCACTCACTTCTCCAACATCTAAAACCACAAAACCCACGGGGACGATGAGGCCTCCTACCCGCACTAGCACATCCTCGACTACCCCCTTCGAGTATCGGATTGATTGATCAGCCAATTGCAAGCACATCCTTGTTTTCTTGAGATTTGCCCAACTCCAATTGTTTAAAGATGAAGCAGGGCATCAAATTGATCCCCGCGCCGAGGTCTAGCATCCCTTATGTTTCCTTTCCATTCCCGAGAGTGATCTTTATGCAAAAACTTTCCGGATCGCCCTCCTTTGGTGGAAGAGGGTTGCTATAAACGATGCTTGTCGCATGGGATATACACACCTTCTCGTTCTCCTCGAACTGCCGCTTCTTGGATATCAACTCTTTGAAGAACTTGGTGTATGCGGGCATGTTTTGGGTAGAATCGAGCAAGGGAAGGTTAACGACGACCTTGGACAACGTCTTGTATAGTTCAAGAAATTAGGCGTCTCGCTTCGTTTGTTAGACGCGGCTCGGGAATGGGATCAGCGGTCGGTACGGCGTTGCGGATTTATGTAATCCCCGGTTAGCCTCGGTATCCTTCACTTTACCACTTGAAGAGGATGTGAGTTGTCTAGGATTGACCACGGGCTCGTCCTGGTCTCGCACGATCAACTCATCCACAACTTGGAGTGAAGGCACGGGATCATTGGTGGGATGGGCAACCTTGTTCTCTACCACCTTACCCCTTCGAAGAACCGTCAAGTCTTGAGATTGAAACGGTTGACTCGGTATCTTGTCTTTGTGCACGGGCCCATTTAAGTTCATTAACACCCGTCGCCACTTTCCCAACTTGTGTTTCCAAACTCGCGAGCCGTTTTGTCAATTCGGTTAAGATGGACTCTATGTTTGGTTGACGAAATGTTGAATTGTCTTGATGAGCCGAAAATGATGCTTGAGAGAGCGAAAATGGTGGTTGTCGCGCATTGAACGGGGCTTGAGGCCGTGGTTGTTGCATCGGAGGCCCGGGTGGGTTTTGAGCATTGTTCGTGTCCTTCCACCCAAAGTAATTGTATGCTTGGGAATATGGGTTGTTTTGCCATTGGGTACCACTTCGTTGAGCTTGGTAATCTTGGACTGCGAATGCTTGCTCATCGAACTCACTAGATTGCCCATAAGTAATCGGGCATGCACTAGCTCCATGACCCACGATACCACATGTGGGGCACGTCTCTATTGATCCCGAATAAGGCTTGGTGAGAGAATCCACTTGACTCTCGAGATCGGCAATCTTGCGGGCCCACTCGGGCTCATCCTTCATCGATAACTCTTTCAATTTCTCCTTCCGCTCCAACTTTCTCATTTGATGATCGTCCACGGCCATGTTCCCAAAGATATCATACAACTCCCTCGTCGAGCGACCGACTAGTTTGCTCCAGCGGCATTGTTCACCATGTGTTCAGATGCAAACGCAAAGCCATTGTGAAAGAATTGGTTCAAGAAATCGCCGATGAACCGATGATGAGGGCACTTTGTAAGATATCCCTTGAAATGCTCCCATACCTCGTAGAAGGTCTCATAACTTGCTTGACGGAATGAGGCAATCTTTTCTCGGAAATCAGCCGTCTTGTCTTGGGAATAGTACTCCTCCATGAACCTCTCAGTCACCATATCCCAATTGGTGAGGGAATAGGCCGGTAATGTCATAAGCCAATCGACCGCCTTATCCTTCATCGTATACGGGAAGCATCTCATCTTGATTTGGTCAATGTGGATTCCTTGGCGCGAAAAACTCGACACGGTGTAGGAGAAGATACGTAGGAATTGGAGAGCATCCTCCTGCGGTAGGCCATGAAAAGTCGGGAGTCGGTTGAGATCAATTGGCCGCAAGTCGTACTCGAGGGCCTCGACACTTAGTCGAATGCACGACAAAAAGTCACCCATGTATGGTCTCGACACCTCCTTGATGCTATTCGTCGGACCTCCATAGGGATTTGCAAAAGGATGGCCACCCGTATCTTGCGCGGCATATGGATTCTCATTGACGGTGGGTGCCCGTGGAAATTCTTGAGGACTCAGATTTCAAAATCGGGGCACGGGCCCGGTCGTATGAGGGAATCGGGGATCTTGGGTGTGAGGAGCGGTGAAGTGTGGCCCTTGGTAATGAGGCCTCGACGCTTGAAATGGAGGTGAAAATTGGTATGACGTGCCTTCGACGATTGGGACTTGGTAGTGCGGGCCATGAGATCGGGTTCCATGGGATGAAGGGTCCGAGCGCGGTGAGACTTGAAGTTGTGGATCGGGTGTTGGAACACGAGCACGGGGTGGAGAATATGGGCCGTGAAACTGGGCGTTCGAGCTTTGGGGGTCTTGGTTCGGGAAATTATTTCCCCCTTGGTCCAGCGGCATCCTGTACACGGGTTGAGCATTTTGAGGTGGCAGGCCGTGAGTTGATGATCTGGGCCCGAACGATGTTTGAGGCGATGGTATCTCTTGATTGTCGTGAGCGTGGATGGGCGGCGGTGGATTCTCGAATGAATTGGTCATCATTCGCTATTCTATCACCGGGGGTAAAGGTCGAAAAGGCGAGGCGTCGAACGTGTCTTGATTTCTCGCGGCTCGTGCGTCTCGTCTCAACCTCTTGGGATTGGGAAAAAGTGGGGCCAATTCTCGTCCACGCGATCGCCTACCTTGCATACACAACAAGCAACAAAGGATTACGGGTATCGAATGTAAAACACTAATCTAAGCTAACTACTAACTAAGATAATAAGAAAAGTAATTAAGAACACCATTAGCCTTAATCTATCCCCGGCAACAGCGCCAAAATTTGATCGAAGACTTCTTAGCACTCTAAGAAGTCATCTCCGGAATAGTACGGAGTCGATTGTAGAGCGGTAAGTTTTCCCGAGTCATGTCTCTCGAGGATAGATATTATCGGCGGTCGGTGTTTCTACTTAATCTCTTGTTAATCTTACTTAAACTAATCTACACTACGAAAGCATTAAGTCATTTATTTGGGTTGAGTTTTTAATACTAAAGCATGAGTTGAAATGAAAACTTGAAAACACTAATTAAAGCAAAGAACAATTGTAATTTAAAAACTTAATAACTAATTTTAGAAGATTAATTAAGCTCTAATTAAAAACTCTAAATTACTTAATTAAGACAACCAAATTAAAGAAAGCTTGTAAGTTGAAAGAGAAATGGAGGGAAAAACTAAGCTTGAACATTTAAAGAAGTCAAATGGCATTTAATGAGAAGAAGTCAAATAATTTAAAAGGGAAAGTTCCATACAACTTTCAAAACCAAATGCTTGTTTGAACATTTTGGGTAAAAAGCTTCATGACATGCTACAATGGAGTTTCAGCCAAAATAATGAAAACAAGCTTGAGGATGGAAATGGAAATTGAAAATGCAAGGAAAGACAACAAGACCTATAAATCAAACAAACAACAACAAGCAATTACAACAACATAAACATAACACACAACATATAAGGGAAAGATTACCACCAATCTTGCATTCAACACAAAAGCTTCAAGGTTTATGGCTTACAATCTTCAAAATAACAAGAATAATTTAAACAAAATAAAATCCTCAAATGAAAGAGATGCCACCTTCTCCAACACTTGCTAGAACAACAAACTAACTAATTAAACTAAGATATGGATTATGAACTAAGGTTTAAAGCTTGAAAAGCAATGGAATAGTAAAAGTTGGCTTTGTGGAGATTGCACAAGTACAAAAACCACCAAGGGAGGATAAGGTTTGTTGGAGAGAGGGCTAGGATATATATACATGGACGCAGGGGAAAGATCGTCAAAATGGGTCAAAACCACAAAATTTCCTGTGTCGCAGTCTATCGACTGACCATCAATTGATCGATAGGCAGTCGATAGACTGACCACCAGTCGATCAACGGAAACCTTGTCGATCGACTGCTTCATCCTCCGGCAAAACTTACTGCCGAGCAGTCGATTTAAGCTTGTTCAGTCGATCGACTGCATGCCAGTCGATCGACTTACATGGCTGCTCCCAGCTTGGTTTCTCATTCCGCTCCCACATTCATCGGTTGTCACTCCTCGTTCGCTATGTTCCTTGCTTGTCTGTTCCAATACAAGTCGAGTGGGGTGCCCCCAAACGTGCGCAGGCCCCGCTTGATCATCTTACAGCCAAAAGTATGAAAACGAGTGAAAAGCTAAAAAAGACATAATAAAAACCGCGCGAATGATACAAAAACCTAAAACTACAAAATAAGGCCTAATCGACTTCTAATATCCATCAATGCAAGTGAAACACATGCAAAACAACACAAAAAGTTAACAAAAACACGTGCAAAAACGTGAAAATCAGTGGCCATAGGAAGTAGGGGCAAGTCCAACCATATTACTGGACAACCACCACCACAAACGAAATAGATCCAACCTACTACCAATGAGAGGAAACAGATTTGTCTATTTTCTCATGGCTCATACAGAATATGGAAGGGATATTAGTAACAGATTTCGCTCAACATCAGACCGCCAAGGCTGTGTGGGATAGCCTGGAAATCACATACGGGAGTGGAGCAGACCCGTTCCAAATCTATTATTTGGAGGTAAAAGCCAACAAAGTAAATTAAGGGCAACTTACACTGGAAGATTACTGGAATGAATTACAGGCCATATGGTTCACCATCGATCGAAGAGAGTCGAACCCTCTCGGCTGCTGTGAAGAAGGAATCAACAAATACCATATAATAATCGCAAACCGATGATTATACCAATTTATCACTGGATTAGATACCAAGTATGATGGTATCCGGTGAGATATCCTCAAGGAGACACCGATTCCCTCAGCTAAGTTGGCATTCTCAAAAGTGAGAGGGAGGCCGCCCGGCTACAGATTTTTCAACCGGAAACCAACCCCGCCGATTCGGGTATCACATCATCGGAAGGAGTAGGAGCTCTCAATACCGCACCATGGCCAGGGGGACACCAACAGCAAGCCAAAGGGCCTCAAACTCGCTCCGGAAACCCATCATCGCTAGGGAAAGTGGACAAATTGAAGCTTCATTGTACTCACAAGAGGATGCAGAAACATACCAAGGAGACATGTTTCCAACTCGTCGGCTATCCCAACTGGTGGGAAGATAACCACAAAGTCCCACAGGCAAAGGGGAAATTGACGATTGGAGTAGATAGCCAAGAGGTGGCCGGAGCAGTGGTAGTGGTAAGTAGCCCGAAGGCATACGAAAAGGGGAGTGGGCGGATTGTTACGAGAGAAAGAAGAGGAAAGGTATAGGGTTTGGTGGTTTGCCACTAAATCCTTCCTTATCCCCTGATTTTCAATTAATCCCCCGATTTCTATTAAAATGTTAAACCGATTGTTACGAGAGAAAGAAGAGGAAAGGTATAGGGTTTGGTGGTTTGCCACTAAATCCTTCCTTATCCCCTGATTTGCAATTAATCCCCCGATTTCTATTAAAATGTTAAACCGACCCCATGTTTTGCAAAATAGACCCCATTATTTGCATAATACTAAAGTTGACCATATATTATGTAAAAATATGCTGAACCAACCCCATGTTTTGCAGAACTGCCCCAAATTTTTACATAATACTAAAACTGACCCTATTATGTAAAAATAATCCCATGAATATTTCCACTGCATACCAAGCCCAAATATTGTGTGATAAAAAGGATAGGGATAGGGATAGGGATAGGGGATGGATTTTTTATTGTGGAGCCACAAATACAATGACCTTTGACAAATATGATATTCCTGAGTTATCGAAACCATTCCGAACACATGTTCAAACCGCCAGTGGTGACTTAACTCGAGTGGAGGGAGCCGAAAATATAGAAATTTCTCCCACTTTACGACTTTCAAATTATCTATATGTTCCGTCACTTTCTCATAAGCTAATGTCGATTAACCATGTTACAAAAGAACTTAATTGTACCGTGCTGATGCATCCTCACTTCTGTTTTCTACAGGATATTAGGACGGGGGAGATTATTGGGCGTGGTACTGAGCGGAAAGGATTGTACTATGCGGATGAGATAGCTCTACAAGGCAAAGTGATGCTCGCTCATGGATTTGCAGACCGGGAAGTCTGGCTTTGGCATCGACAGTTGGGGCATCCTTCCATGGGTTATCTCAAGCTTTATTTCCTAATTTAGTTCAAATTGAGGCATCACCTTGTGAAACTTGTGTTTTGGCTAAAAGCCACAGACAATCCTTTAAACCAAATAATACACAAGTTAACTCTATTTTTTCTTTGGCACACTCTGGTGTTTTGGGTCCTTCACCAGTTGTGGGAGGACAAAGATTTAAATATTTTCTAATCTTTATTGATGATTGCACTAGGATGATATGGGTATATTTTTTAAAACATAATTCTCAAGTTTTTGAGAAATTCACACATTTGTATACCATGGTCCAAACTCAATTTCAGAAAAATATCCAAACTCTTAAGAATTTATCAAGAATTCTATGAAAACCTTGTACTAGCAAAAGGGGATAGTCCACCAAACCACTTGTCCTCATACTCCAGAACAAAATGGTGTTGTCGAATGGAATAATCGAATTCTTCTTGAAATGACCCGTGCCATGATGATTGAGTCTCGTGTACCCATATATTTTTGGCCTAAAGTTGTTGCCACTTCTGTCTACCTTCTGAATCACCTTCCTACCAAGACACTCCTACTTAAAACCCCGTTACAAAAATTATCCACCCTTGCCAAAATACCTTTTCCTCTTACATTTCGACCTCGAGTCTTTGGTTGCTCTGAATTTTTTCATATTCCCAAACACGAATGAACCAAAATCTCTCCTTGCACAGTTAAGTGCGTGTTGTCGGTTATGGCATTAACCAAAAAGGATATAGATGTTACAATCTAAAAACTCGTCAAATCTTAACTTCCATACACTGCAATTTTCTTGAAACGGAGTTCTTTTATGCTAACCACCTTAGCAGTTGATTTGTACATATTTGTGAGTAATTTCCGTGTATTTTTTTATCTTGTCGTATGTGACTTAGTCGTATTTTATCCTATTTTTCCTTATTTTTCATTTTCATAGCATTTGTCATCTGTTTAGTATTTTTCATATTTTTCTTTTACTTTTTATTTATATTTATATTATTTTGGTTTTATTTGTATAAATTCTTAAGCACTGCTCAAATGTTTGTCGTAAGTTTAATCTCAATTCGTGTTCTTCCAATTTGAACGATGAAACTCTCCAATTCTAATTAGTAAGGTTTCCATTTTATTTGTTTTATTATTATAATTTCTTGTTGCTTTGTTCATGAGTTTTCGTGTTGGGATTGTGATGTTCTTGATTAGTAATAATTTTTCTTTCATTTTTCATGATTTAATATTATATAATTGTTAGAAGATTATATGAATATAATTGTTGATCTTCAAGCTTAGTTTCCATTGTTGCTTTATTTCAAGCTTTTTTATGTCTAATCATGTTCATGTTTGCTTTGAGTTTGTATTGTTAGATTCCTTGATGATTGTTGGTTAAAATTCATGGGTCTAGTGCTTAGAATCGTTTAGAACCATCAATTGGGATTGTCGGGTGTTTAATTTACAAGTTGGGATTGACAACCCCAACTCGTAGATTAAGTGTTCAATAAAATGCCAACTGATCGTGGAGACTATTCTAGAGCCCTAGACCCCTTATTTTATTAATCTTTTCAAAGTTTATTATTTCATTGCTCGTTGTTTAAATCATCGTCTTAGTTATTACAACTTCTCAAGCCAAAACTTGATCGCGTGTCTAGAATAACTTTTTCGTTATTTTCTTATTCGTGAACCAAACGCAAAAATTTACTTCTGATTAGTCTTCCTCGAGAGATTCGACTCAAGTCAAACTTCCCACTTAGAATTCCTTCATTTTCTTGCGGACAAACTTTTATTTTAATAAAAAAATAAGTGTAAAAAGTTTGATTCAGCAGTCAGGAGGAGAGTGAGAGAGAAAGTGAGGTCGACCTGCTAAGTTGGTTGCCAATGCAAGATCCGGAAGTGGATCCAACAGAGAGAGTTAACCTTGTCGCTGATCCAGTCTCAAACACTCAAGCATAATCTACAGATCCGCTGCCAGAGCATATGTCTCCTCTGCCACTAATATTTGAAGTAAGGGATTTTGAGCCTACCTCTATTATTTCATGAGTCTTTTGATAATATTTATCAAGCAATTGAACAAGAAGATAATACAGTAGATGGTGATACTGGTCGATATGTGTTGCCACCCAAGAGTAATCGGGGTATTCATCCTATACGATATACCCCAGAGAAGACTGCATGAAAAACTCAATATTCTATTAGAAATTTCGCCAAGGGAAATCTGTCCAAAATTGCTATAGCCTACGAACTATCTTTATATGAAGAAGAGGTCCCACAAACAGTAGAACGGGACCTCAAGTTCGATCATTGGAATAATTCTACGGAGAAGGAGATGGATGCGTTAGCCCAAAATCATACGTGGGAGAAACGCCAATTGCCAGAAAGGAAAAGGCCCGTAGGATGTAGATGGGTGTTCACAATTAAACAAAAACTAGACGATTCTGTTGAATGATACAAATCTCGGCTAGTTACAAAAGGGTACACACAAACGTACGAGATAGATTATGCAGAAACTTTCTCACCAGTGGCAAAGATGAACAATGTTAGAGTTCTACTCTCTATTGCGGCCAACAAGGATTGGATACTTCATCAATTTTATGTTACAAATACATTTCTTCACGGGGAATTAAAAGGAGAATTTTACATGGAAGTACCCCAGGGTTTCTCGGATGAGTTTGAATGTGGCGATGTTTGCAGATTGAACAAGACCTTATATGGACTTAAATAGTCCCCGAGAGCTTGGTTTGGAAGGTTTGCCATAGCTATAAAGAAGTATAGGTATCAACAGAGCAATTCAGATCACAACTTATTTCTGAAGAAACGATGTAAACTTATTACCTTTTTGATTATTTATGTAGAAGATATGATCATAATAGGTGATACCTCATAAGAGATCAAGAAGTTGAAAGAAATCTGTTTAAAGAATTTGAGATGAAGGATTTGGGGAATCTAAAGTACTTCCTCGGGATCGAAGTGCTTAGATCAAAGAAGGGAACTTTTATTAAGTATACTCTAGATCTTCTAGCTGAGACAGAAATGCTGGATTGCAAACCAGCAGATACTCCCATTGTTGTGAATCATGGGCTAAGAATTGTGAAGGGGACAAAATTAGCAGATAGAGGGCGATATCATCAAGTGATAGGGAAACTTATTTATCTTTCTCATAGCCGACCAGATATTGTCTATGTTGATGGTATTGTAAGTCAGTTTATGCACCGACCTCAAGCTGATCACTTAGAAGTTGCGCTAAGAATTATAAGGTATCTAAAGGGAACTTTTGGTTATGGACTGTTGTTTAAAAAAACTAGACTCTAGAGATACAAGCCTACACAGATGCAGACTAGGCTGAAAATCTAATAGACAGAATATCTACAGCTGGGTACTTTACTTTTGTTGGAGGCAATCTTGTCTCTTGGAGAAGCAAAAAGCAAAAAGTAGTGGCCCTCTCAAGTGCCGAAGTAGAGTTTAGAGGAATCAAAAGTGGTCTAACTGAGATTCTTTGGTTAAGGAAACTATTAATGGAATTAGATATCCATTCAGCAAAGAAATGCCAGATGTTTTGTGTAACACCCACGCATCAAATCCACATTTTCATATTTTATTTATCATTGTGCATTAAAAATATAATTTTAGTCCCAAGCTCGTCACCGTAACAATTTTCTATTATTGGTTTCTAATAATTTACAAATTTTATTTAATCGAATTAATAGCTCGGTTATCAAATAAATTATAATTATCGACTTATAAAATTATTATAATTATTTAGTATTTTAGTTATTCGATTATTTATTAAATTACCATTGAGCCGTTTACAAAATTAATGTCAAATTACTATTGAGTCGTCTACGAAATTATTCGATTTAACTAATGGGTCATATGTTGGACTATTTTATTTTCGGATTTCAAACTAAGCCCAATAACATAAGCCCAAGAACACTATAACCCAAAACCCTTCCAAAAACATATGGTATATAAAGAAAACCCTAAAGGAAAGTCCAACCTTATCCACCCAATCCCCACATTTCCGACTGCGCAGCATCACCCAACCACCAGCACTTCTCACTCCCTTCACAAAAACATTTTCAAACCCACAGCAAAAAAATCCGTTCATGAATGCAAACAAGCAACAACCTACAATTAACAACAGCAGGTAAATCTCCACTCTTGTGTGCCTAAAATTTTCAAAGAACAATAATTCAACATTCATTTTTTTTTCTTCACTCCCAGCCGACCATCGGACTGTCCAAACCCAGACAGCCACAAAGTTTTCCGGCCAATACCATTACCACCACCGACCGAACCAAAACCACCACCAAACCACCGTTTCTAGGCCACGCGCTGGCCTGCTTTCGGCCAGCAAGATTTCCGGACCGAGCTCACCAACCGGCCGCTAACACCTAGCCACCACCGAGCCCGAGCACTCGGCTGCCAAACCCAAACCAACAAAAACGACCCGTACACCAAACCACAGGCCACCAACCACCACCTTTAACCCTGCTCTGCCCGTACAAGACCCAAGAGCCACAACGCCAGCTTCTGGCCCGACCACGAGAACCACCCAACACCACCGTCCCACCCAAATTCTCCCTCAAGCCGACTCGCCATCGCCGGTTTTGCCGAGAACCACCATGGATGGTTGCTGTCGAGAGAAGAAGGTCCACCGCCGCCTCGCCGTCCCACCCGCCTTGCGGCCGTCGCCCTAGCCGTCGCCCATCACCGGAGGAACCGTCGAGTACTGGGTCACCGTCTTCAAACTTGACGGCCGGAGTCCGAGTTACCGGGCCACTGCCATGGAGAGGAGGCCGTTATGCCTTGAATCGCCGCTCGCCATTGGGCCGGTGCCATGGAGAGGAGGCTGCCGTGTTGCAGGAGCAGGCAGATTTCTGAAATTTGGAGAAGAAAATCGCCACCAATCCGCCGGAGCTCCGCCCAACTGCCGTCGCCGGTTGGCCGTCCGCCGACCTTCGCCAATTACTAGTCGCCGGAGCTGCACCATTTCTGAACTGGAGAAAGAAGGGATAAGAAAAGGACGGACGGGCTGAATGATTAGGGTTAAAGGTAAATTATTAGTTGGACCCGGGTGCACCTTATAAGGTGCACCCATTCTCACATATAAAAGCCAACTTACACATTTACACGCGCCCTTCTTCATTTTTTTTCTGAGTGTTCCAATTTCACACGCCGCCCTTCTCCATTTCTTTCCCCATCGCGCTTCTCCATTTCTTTTCCCAATCTGAACAAAATCCGAATCGATTGCTTCTGATAAACAATCGATCAGCGGCGAATAATCCGATTAACAACCGATCAGCGGCGGTGAACTGGCGAGAACCCGGCAAATTACTACAATCGATCAGCGGCGAGTAATCCGATAGCTTTTGATAAATAATTTGCTTAACAATCATCAATTATCGGCGAATCGATTGTTGCTGTACAAACTTTTTCAATTCTAAATGGACTTGAATCTGTTACAAGTTCCAATCGACGCGAATCGGATCGAGGGTAAGTTATTTTTTGAAATTGATTTGTTTTCGTATTGAATTAGGTTTAAGATATTTCTATTTTTATTGCTGTAGCTATTCCGATTTGTGTTTCTACTGCAATTATTCTGGTTTCTGGGAATGGTGGGAGTTCGAACAATGATGATAGTAGTTCTATTACAGGAGCAGGTATATGATTTCTCCTCTTACGATTCATGAAGGGAATGTGTGATTATCTGTTATTCTGTATGTGATGATATCTGAAATTAGAGTGTGATGATATCGACAACTAGAATGTGATGATATCTGAAAGTAGAATGTGATGATATCTGAATGTACAATGTGATGATATCTGAAAGTAGAATAATGTGATGATATGTCAGTCTATATGTGATGATATCTGAAAGTAGAATGTGATAATATCTGAATGTACAATGTGATGATACATGGTATTAATACCTGAATGTAGAATGTGATGATATGTCAGTATGTATTTGATGCCATCTGAATGTAATATATGATGAGTTGTCTCAGTTTTATGTGATGATACATGGTATTAATATGTGATTAACATTTGTATTAATCACATATTTTTGGTTTGTTTTATTTTTTTGTCTTATGTAGTGAATGATGATAGTCAGTCAGCTGAGAGAGCAATGCGTGATGATGATTTGGTTGGCATTATTGTGAATTCTGTTGACGAGGCTTATAATTTGTATAACGATCATGCGTTTAGGGTTGGGTTTAGTGTTAGGAAGGGGAAGGATAGGAAGAGGGTTGATGG